>JACXGI010011715.1:0-14135 GCA_016801175.1 Esox masquinongy | reverse complement strand
ATATATATATATATATATATATATATAAAATACCAAACAACAAAAATGTGGGTATCTATTAATAGCCAGGGACCCTCAGGGGGTTGGTTAAAGGCCCCTGACCACAAGACACAAAGGAAAGAAACTTGGGAAAGCGTTGATTTTGTCTTGACCAAAGGATATATATGTGAACCTCTGATTAGCAATCAGGACCAAATCACTGATGTTTGTTGCTCACCACAAGTAACTCCAAGTATATGGTCTTTTCTACTATGGCCTTCTGGAACCTCGTCAGCGGGTTACCAGGAAACGAGAATGTATCCTGAGGGCAGAGCAATTGTAAATCAAATGGCTTGGAACAGAGGTAGAGATGGAAGTGGAGGGGAGGAGGAGAGGGAAGAGGCAGGAAGGGAGGGAGTGGACATAAAAGAGTATAAGGCACAGAAGCTTTTCGTTTTTTCTCTCCCCTTTTAACCTACCTCTCTTCACCCTCTCCTTATTCTTGCACCTCTGCATGGCCAGCCCAGGGCTGGTTTATGAGGCTGAGCTTAATGCATTGAGAGAGGGGCTGCGGGAGTGCACGTAGGAAGGCAGATCTCCTGAGCTACGTTGGCTACAAAAATAACAGAGGACACACACACACGCACACGCACACGCACATCCCCCAGGACCACTGCCTTGTCAGTCGACATCTCTCTACACTGTAGTAAACAAGACAAAATTCTGTATCAGACAGTGCCCCGTATCTGCCTCAGCGACCACAGAGTGTGGTGCTGAATTCATGCTCCTCTGGGCCTGGGTTGTAATATGTTAAGTTTACTCACAAATATACTTTTGACGGTATTGATTGAGTGTTGCTGGCGCAATGAGGCTAAATAAATAGTCCCAAGGTGCAAAGTGTGCTCAGTTGGCTCCCTTTAAATTCATTTCAGTTCATTAGCTGAACTTGAGCTACCTCTCTAGTCAATGGTCCAAAATGTAATCCCACCTCTCGCCTTTTGGGGAACCGAATGGTGCACTTGAAGGCTCACCTCCAGTATTTTATTTTAACATTAACTCCTGTGTGATTCTGTTTCCACTGAGTGGTACATTTAGGACAGGCAATTAACAGGCAAGTAAGGGGTGAATTTTCAGCTTTTTAGTCCAGCCAATCACATGACACATTCATTTATAATTAGGCGGGGCGACTGCTTTGTTGGGACAGTTGAACAATGCCCATGAGTAGGGTCCTGTGGTTTGAGTGCAAACATGTAACATAAATCGAGGCAGGTCAAATTATCGACCTACCCGTTAAATATTAATATGATACAGTCCTAGTCTTCAAGAAACAATAGGTTGTTATAAAATCAATCTTGTTAATCTAATAAGTAAACAGCAGAAAGAACATCACTAATGTTAAAAGTGTTTTTGGAGGGTGGAAATTACTTTGGTTAAATTGCATGTTAACTTTAAAGATAAAGGATATATTCAAGTATCCAAGACAGCATGACATCACCACATTCTTTTACCCATAGTTCCCTGTATGTTTGTGCTGGCAGCACCATTTTTTTTTTTACCTTGTACAGTACATCAGACTCTTATAACTCTTGTGAATCTGCCTATGCCATTCATCTATTGCAGTCCTGTAGTGGATGGAGGAGGGAATCTGTGAGACAACAGCCCTACAAATGTACATTGAGCTAACTGCACTTCCCCTGCATAGCAGTAGTGGTGGCATCAATATATACCGATGGATGCAATAACCATGGATACATTTGAGATAAACATTACAGCAAATACACCAAAAAGAAATGTTTTCTACCATTTAATTGAGAAAGTGCACTTTTAATGAATTCATCTATTAATAATAAAACCACACAGGTAACCATGCCCTGTGAAAGAATGGCAGTGTGATAAATTACATCTAATTTATTTAGGGACTTTATAATGCTTTTTACATACTCATGATGTATTCATGATGTTTAGGAGATGGGGCCCAAGGTATTGTTCTGGCTAATATTAAAAGAACCATGTCCAGATTCTCAGGTCAATGACATAGAGAGCTGGTATCAGTCAGTCAGACTTAATCAGCACCCATAACCACTTTTCAAACAGTAATTCTACACATACATTTTGTTTTGCATCATTCAGACTTCAAAAACTCAATTTATATTGTTGAAATGAGCATCTAACATGAAACAGGATAAAGGTACAGGATCATTGCTTTTTGGCGCTTTTCCACTGCATGGTAGCGGCTCAACTCTACTCGCCTCGCCTCGACTCGCTTTGGGAGCATTTCCATTGCATGGTACCAACTCGACTCGGCTCTACACGGCTCGCCTTGGTTGGTTTTCCACTGCAGATATTAACCTGTACGCGCCCATAGTGACATCACAGGAAAACTGCCATGACTCCACCTCCAACGCGACACATACAGGAACAACAATGGAGATATCGTACACCTAATACCGGCGAAAATCCAGAATTTGCCAACTAACGTAAACCCTGCAGTGAACAGAAAAATCTATTGAATGAACTCCATCAATTTTCTTTTAAATTGACAAGCTTTGAACGCGGCAAATCAAAAGTAAACTAAATCAGGATAACATGGTCACAGACCCTGTTTGAAAAACAATGAAAAATGTAGAATAGAATTATCGCCCTGCAGTATAAAAGATGACTTAACTGCAATGTTCTGTTAGATTTAAGCGTGTACACCTAACATGTCAACGCCAACACATTTAAAACAACCTACATAACCCCTCCATCTCGATGAAAAGGTATAAATAATTGCTTTATTAATTGCCAGCTATAATACCACGCCGACTGTCTCAGGAGTAGCCTATTGTAGGCTACACAAGGCAGCGTTTATACTGGTAGTAGCGAGGAAGCACGCGTGAGCAGTAACTTCGGTCTTAATACATTGCAGATTGCAAAAATAGTTTTGTCGGTCTCACGGGGATAACGAGTTGATTTCAACGCCAGTGCGTAGGTCCAAACCGAGAGGAGTTTTGGGAAAATACGATCGCTTAAACTACGAGTCTGGTCCTATGCACTGGCACTGAAATTAACCCATTTCAATGCAAGGACTCCTGGCACAGACGCGCAAAGAGGCGCCGTTCTCGTCTTAACCATTCTCTGACACTGGATGGCTAACACGCCTTGAGTCACTCAGAAGTCTTCCGTGTTTTAACGTCACCTTTTGGTATCGCCTCAGCTCGGTTGGAACCTCGACGAAGTAGGTACTAAAAAAAGGATCTGGTACCAGGTACTATCCCAACTTTTGGCCAGTGGAATAGCAAAAAAGGCGAGCTGAGTCGAGCTGGTACCATGCAGTGGAAAAGCTCCCAAAGCGGGTAGAGTCGAGGCGAGTTGAGTCGAGCCAATACCATGCAGTGGAAAAGCTCCCAAAGCGGGTAGAGTCGAGGCGAGTTGAGTAGAGCCGGTACCATGCAGTGGAAAAGCGCCAAAAGGTAGTCGACTCAGCGTCTTATCTTTCCAAGTTCAGTCGGGGAAAACGGATGGAGCTGGCTCTTTTAATTTGCTTATACCATACTAGTGGGTAAGTGTATTCAAACATTTGACTGGTACTGTATAAGACCTCTGGCCAGAAAGACACTTGTAAGCACCAGTACTCAAATTTGCCACAAGATGAAAGTGGATAAATCTAATACCAGTGTTATATATGGGTAGGACAGCACAAATACGCTAACTGAGTAACCATCAGTGACTGACATTACAAGAGGACAACTGAGGATACTTCACCAAAATACATGTTGCACAGTTTGTGTATGGGAAGAGTGCTCGTCCAAAAATTCTAATAATTTATCAAATAAAAAATATCTTGATATGTAGAAATACGTAAAAACAAGAAACCAGGCAAGCCTAGTTCAGCTGGCCCGCAATAGAAAGTGTTGATCATGGCTGCCCTCTCAAGATTCTAACCTAGGTCGCCCACGTGAAAGGCTGTGTCTTTAACCACAACACCACAGAGCTGACCATTTGCCAGGTGTCAGTAAAGCATATTGACATTATATAATGTTGTCATGCATTAACATCACGTCAAGTTTGAATATTTCATTAGACACCATTAACCATTGTGTTAAACTGAGTAACGTTTCTTATGAAGTTTACCTCCACCACAAATAGTATCTATGAACTGTATGAATTTTGCCACTGCGCGTTTTAAAAGCGTATTAGCCAGTAATATGTCGCTAGACCCCATTACGCATTGTGTTAAACTTAGTAATGTTTCTTATTAAGTTTACCTCCACCACAAATAGCATCTATTAACTGTATGGCTTTTGCCACTGGCTGTCTTAACATCTTATTTGCCAATCTAGTCTGTCATTTTATGTTTAATGTCCGTTCCAATGTTGTTCTTGTCTATTCCTTTTTTTTCATACTAGATTGTTAACTATATGGCCTTCTAAATGTCAATGATGGCTTTTATTGTGATAATGAAAATCTGAGTGCTGCCAGCATAATATCCTGCTGCTAAAATAACGCTAATGAAGCCTCGTTTGGCCATCACTACAGTAAACAGTTTCATTTTAGGCTTCTCGTAGCTACAGAAGTTTGTAGCCAGCGAAGTTTTTGTCTATTCTGAACAAATCCTCTTTTACCACTGGCCGTTTTAACAGCTAATTAGCCATTTGTGAATGACATTGAGTATCTATCAATATAGGTGACGATATATTTATAACTGACTTTTTTGTCAAGTGAAAAGACGAGAGAATCGTGTAGGCAGCAAAGTGTCTTTCCTGAACAAATTCTTATATCCGCCAGAACTGTTTTATTTTAGGCTTCCTATTACGTAGCTACATAAAGTTATAGCCAGCACAGTTTTTGTCTGTCCTGAACCTCAGGCATCATGTATGTTGACTGCTACAGGAGTTGAACGCGGGACCTGTTGTTCCGTAGCCCCCGTCTCTAACCAATACGCTATTTAACAAGGGTCAGTCAGTCAGTCAGTCAGTCACTCACTCAAACAGTCAGTCAGTCAGTCAGTCAGTCAGGGACGGATGGACTCAGTAAGAGACATTCACTCTTCTAGGCTGGCTCCGCTTACACGGTCCGGCAAAAAAACCAAAGTTCTCTTTATGAACTGAAACAACATTTCTGTCAAAAAATGTTTTAAGAATAATGTGGGGGTTGATAAGTTAGTTTAAATCACACTCCTCATTGCTTAAAAGCCAATTACTGTCAATAAGACTTTTTTATGTTTTGTAATTCTGACAAAGTCGTCATAGCAACATAGCAGTGCATTTCACAGCTTAGAAGATGTTGGTAATTATATGGGGTAGAGTTGCAATTTTATCATATAATGTCTGTATAAAAGCCCAGAACCCAATTAAACCCACAATTTCTGGGTCTCAAGGCGAGCCATGAGTGGATGGATGAGTGGCAGAATGAATTAGCACAGGATTTATTGCTTTAGCCTTTAACCAAATATGAATGTATTGTCTACTGAGTAACACTTTTATGTGTTGGTCATGGTCTGACAATGCAATTATTGTCTGGACAAAGATTGTGTTTACAATAAAAATTGTTGATAAAAATGTTTAATTATTATATGAATGTATGTCAGGGATATGTCCTGTACATGCACCGAGGAACAACCCGAAGTCCTGTCGATATCGAAGACAGACAACAGTAATTTTCTCAGTGTGCAACACTGGAGCTATTCAATGCAAATTGCAGAAGTTACAATGCTTTAGAAGTTGCAGCAGTGTTAGTGGAGACAGCATTCACAGTGATCGCTCCATTTGTTGGCTTTTAATTGTTATTGTGTGTAACGCTTCAGCCATACAGATTGAATGTAGCCCTTAGATAACAAGACGGATGGTGTGGGCGCTGTTGTTACATGCAAGTGCCCCGCAGACAGAAAAAACACTGGGTGACAACACAAACGAAATGAGGGAAGAAAAACACACTGACATGCAAGCGATGAAAGAACGGAGAACGTGTGTGCTGCGCCTTTGTCCTTCTACACAGAGACGATAACTTAAAGATATCATAGAAGTATAATAAAATTCTCCATCTGAAAATATAGTCATTTCAAAGCATACATTACGTTCATAGCATCATACTGATCATAGGGGGACAGGCAGGAGATGTATATGTGTGTTCTTGTCTCTCTCTTTGTTTCTCATTCTCTGTCTCTCACCCTTTCTGTTTGTCTTTCTCTACATGTAAATAATAAAACTCCCTGCAAGGAGTGTAAAAGAAGGACAATTTGTGTACAAGGAAAATTTGTCAGACTCACTCAATACTTCCTATGGCCATTGTTACTTTCAGTTCTTTGCTGCCAATTACTGGAACTGAACAGTGAAAGACCATCAACCTACTGTAACTATATACATATATTTATATATCACTTCATATGGTGAAATGTACTGATCTCTTGCCTATTTCCCTGCATAAAGTTGTAGTTTTAATTGCACTTATGTGTTGTTTTCCAATCTGTTTGTCTTTGGCCAGGTTGTCATTGTAAAACACAAAAACACACTGACATACAATTCAGCATTGCTTTGAAAGCATGTAAAACTTTTCTTTTCAAAATTGGAATCTGATTTGAGCCGATCAGTGTTCCACTACCAGTCAAAAGTTTGGATACACTTACACATTCATTCTGATGAAAATCTGAGGAAGGGTACACACAAATATCCGCAGCATTGAAGGTCCCCAAGAATGCAGGGGCTTCCATTATTCTTCACTGAAAGACGTCTGGTAAAAGTCTTCCTAGAGCTCGCCGCCCGGCCGTACTGAGTAATAGGGGGAGAAAGGCCTGAAAAAGTCAAGGAGGTGACCCAGAACCTGATGGTCCCTGTGAAGAGCACCACAGTTCCTGTGTGGAGATGGGAGAACCGCCCAGAGGGACAGCCCATCTCTGCAACGCTCTCCCAAGCAGGCCTTGATATTCTGTCTAGCTGGCCGTGCAGCTGATCCATATTCTGCCTAACGACTCAAAACATAACCCACCTGCATTTGTTTTACAATTTCCAACTGGTGGAGTGGAATCACACATGCATTTTTATGCTGTGTATAATGTAATTCCAAGTGCATCAGGGTTTGGATGACTTTTGATCGGCATGGTAAATGTGAAGCTAATGAATATATATCCAAATGTGATTCACGGGGAGTAAGGTAATCCTGTTGTGACCTTTAATGCAATGTGACCTTTGTGTGACTCTGGATGACCTTTTTAAAATGCAGCTGTCTTTTCTAGTTTCTCAGTGCAATTACATTTTATTTAATTCCAGCATTTTTTTTATTTGCCCTCTCCTGGAGGACTGTGGAGGTGTTTAGTTTCTCATGAGGGCCAATGTAATTACTTTCTTTCCACTCTATCCCGGGAACGTGTGTGTGTGTGTGTGTGTGTGTGTGTGTGTGTCTGCATGCGTGCGTTTGCTCAAACTAACTCAATAACATCATCAACATTTTATAACTCCGAATGGCCTTTCAGCAGGGAGGCTGCATGTCCAATTCACCATTTATGGTGAATTCATCACCATGGGTAGAACCTAAGACATTTCAGCTGAAAGGAGAAAGATGTTTTTTGACCTACACAGATCTGGTTAAGGACATGAAATTACATAAACAGTTGAAAATACCACTAAACACAGTCAGGGCAATCAATTAGAATAGCCAGTTCAGCCAGGATGCCCGAGTGGTAATTGGCCAGCAATGTGTCATATCAGATTTCATTACTGCCTTTTCATTGTCTTGCACTTACTCAGTCCATACTTCAAATTACAGCACCTGAACTTTGCAAAGTCTTATTGTAACTATATTTGGAATTGTGTGTTGTGGTCAGATGAAACAAAAATTAAACATTTTGGCCAAGCACACCATCAGCATGTTTTGAAACAAAAGGGGACTGCTCACAAAGAAAAAGCACTTTATACCCCCAGTAAAATACGGTGGTGGGTAATTGATGCTTGGAGGCGGTTTTGTTACTAGTGGTACAGGGGCTGTATGATATCAACTTTGCTCTTGGCAAAATCCACTGAGTACCAGGATGTTTTTGCCCAAAACTTGTTTGCTTCTGCCAGGAACTTTGCCAACACAGAAATTGTTGCGGGACCATAAAATCATCTCAGCATCCGGACTTAAAGACAGAGGAGAGGGGACAAAGAGAGAGAGAACTAGTTAAATAAAGAGAGAGAACAGAGCCGCTATGCTGTGTACGGCCACGCGGAATAAAGACATGCCAGGGACACTAAACGTTCCTTGTTAGCATTGGTCTGACACTGACGTCGACCGCTGCTCCACAACAAACAGAAAAACGGGAAGGAAAAGGTCTCGTCTGCATATTTCCAAAGGCTCCTGGCATTCTCTTTGTGCATCCCAAATGGCAACATATTCACTTTACATTGCGTTAATTCTGACCAGACTTGCACTTGTTTTGACTGGGCTTTTCTGAGAATTTGTGCGGTGTAGGTTATAGGGTGCCGATTTTGCCGTGGGGTTTGTGCAGCCAAGCATTTAGATGCCACCGAGTTCACAGACTAGCTCAAATAAGGGTGTGCACATTATAGTACCCACATGCTGTATGGCACCATAAAAGTATGATAAACCAAGCTAGGTAATCTAATGATATAGATCCAGAGAAATTGGATAATATAAAGCATATATACAAAGTACTGCGTGGTAAACAAGTAACTATTGGGTTACTGCTCATAATTGGGTTATTATTGCATTTATTAACAGGTTAATCATAGTTTTATATAAAGGTGTTGACACATTAGGAGTCTTTACAATGTCAGTTTTAAACCATAATCCTGATGGTGGTGTTCTGATTTGGTCAAAACTCTGGGTCCGCTACTTTAGGTTCGTCAGTGAGTTTTCTCAGAAACTTAAAAAAACATAATAGACTACAAACTATTAACTACAGGAAACCAATGTAATCTACTCGAAGATTTATTTCAAGCTTATAGGTGATACAACAGTTCAGCAACGTATGACAACCTCAGTGCAAGACAAAAGTGTATGACCATGAAATACAGTTTAGGAATCCTTTTGTAATGAAACATGAACCAACTCCAAGTTACCTCCCTGCTCCACTGACGATGGGTGGGTGTGTTCTTGGCTTAGGGCCTATCTGACCCGTCTAATTCAGCTCCTCCATAACCTCCTAACCTGCACACGGTGTATAGGATCACATGCAACTATTGTGATCCTACACATCCTACACACTGAACTGTCAATACTGGAAAGATGCTTCTGTAAGGTCTGCATACAGGTTCTAAGGTCATGCTTTTATCACCCTATCTTGACCCATGAGTAGATCACTCTTACCATTTGGTGTCAGGAAGGATAGATTGGAATGTATCCCTAGTTGATAAGAGTGGATACTCTTCAATATTAGTCTTGTGATTCTCAGGTTAGCTTTCCAACTCCAGCTAGCATGACTGATAAATCATCAATATGCATCCTCCCACAGAATGTGCTACACTGAAACAGAACTGTTATGCAGGTGGTTTGTTCATACCTACATGAGTACATTCTAAGACACACAGAATTAATTAATTTAATTAGTATAATATGAATGACAAATGTGAGATTACATTTGATATGAAAAATACTAAAAACAGTAATGAGACTTTTACAAAATCTTCCACAGTTCCTTCATTACACGATCAAAGACATCTCAAACCAAGAAGCCCCTCGAAGTCAAGAACCACAGAGAACAAAGCTGGATTACACGTGAGCCAATTATATTTGTGACCCTCATAAATCTTGTCGACAAGAGTTGTCGGATTATGGTAAGCATCACCACGGTAACAAGGGTCTGAAGTGGACGACAAGAAGACTGGAGTACGTCAGGACCATGGATTTCAAGTAGTTTCAAGTGCTTCGTGCTTCTTCGTCAATCTGAACACCATGCAAACCGAATGCACTTGTAGGCTGGATACATTAACACGACTGCCCCGAGAAAATGCTGTCTGTTGTCACTTAAATGCCCACACTTAACACAGACTGAAATGTGTTGCGTCTGGTACACTGTATAGAGATTCAAGCAAACTTCTGATTCTGTATGTCTTTACATGCATACATGGCAGGCTATGTGACGCTATTGCATTTTCTTGTTGTCAAGCACGGGAATGGTTAGCCATATTGGGTAATATGACTACATGTTTCTTTAAAGTGCCCACTCTGTAAAGTGAAAATGTCTAAATTGTCAATTTTCTTTGTAAAACAATGCCTTCATTAGTTTTTTTACTCAGGCAAAGGGAAAACAAATTCACATTGTCCACTGTGCGTAACATATTCTTTGTTTGGGAAAAGAAAACTATATTTAGATCAGAGGTTTCATTTATCTACTGTATAGGTTTTCCGCTACCAGGCAACTGGGCTTTTGCTACCTGTGGTGAAAGGAAATGACAAGCAGCCTTAAATGTATTTCTCTGGTGGACAGATGATTCTCAAGGAACCCCTTGATTTCCTCAAGGGACCACAGCAAGTCAATGGCTCATATTCACACCTTTGGTTAGTTGAAGGGTTCTTGGTGGAACCATTCAATGTTTAATATAGCAACGGGTTCCTGGAGGAACTCGGGAATGGGAAGGTGACAACCGTAATTCCCTGTGTATAAACTGCAACGTGTGTAAACCGTACCATTAATTTTATTGCTTTGTGTGTATAAAAACCAGAGTATTAACCGCACCCATTCATGAAAGGCATTTGCCCGGAGAACTGACCTTTCGCAAAACCCTTCCCCCAATCAGTCCTTGTCCAATCCTACCATAGCAGCCGGTCACCACTTGAAGAAGGTCCGTCAAGCTTTCACCATTAACAGGTGACTTTGTGCTGATAGGATGTTGATAGGATGATGTTGACTGATAAGAGTTCAATAATAGCTATATAAACAGAAATTACCCAGCAGTGCAAGAGCATGACTGGTCCACAAGGCTGTTCTGGTCGCATTTGAGTTCATGGGGTTTCTCATTCTTTGATTGAGATATCGTTCCACTCAGGGGTGTAGGTTTAATTTCACATGTGAGGGGGATAAATATTTTTTGCAAACGCCCATGGTTTTGAAATGGGATGTCCAACAAGCTCATATAGGTATGATGGTCAGGTGTCCACATACTTTTGGTCATATGGTGTATGTGCACTGGTGGACACAACATCTCTTTGATTCTGCTAGAATACACATGAAAAATACATTTAATTTAATATTACATAGTTAAGATATTGTCTGGGATGTGTGCTCTTATTGAAGAGTACACAGACCTCTGTATTTCAATGTGTGTGGGTGATATAATGTGATCTACATGTACATTTTGCCTGTACTGTACTTGAATTACACAACCTCACCTCCCAAGCTCCACCACAACCCTCTGGCATGACTACACTGGTTGACACAACATCCTTCTGGTTCTGCTAATAAATATGAACATCCAATATATGGGCTACACATGGTAACATAAATAATTCTGGTTAAATTATCTAGTTTCATAGACTACTGCTATGTATCAACATTTCACCTCAGCTCCACGGTTGACCTTTCCTCCCTGGCTGTCTGATCCTGCTGTGACACCTGTCATGGTCACCATCTGATCCTGCTAAAATGCAGTACAGAATATGACATGAACAGCTTGATCTGGACTGATTTCTGCAGAACCTGTTGGCAATGTTTCATCTATAAGATCCACAGTAGGTTGAAATGTCAAATGCAACTACCCATGTGTAGGGAACTACATGTAACGTTAGCTAACTTTTCAAGAGATGCACTAGTAACCTAGTAAGTTAGCTAGCTATATCTTGTAATGTCTCATAGCTAGCTAGCTGTAGCATTCACTTTGTCTTTGTATAGAAAAAATGCCTGTATGTCTAATTTAAGTCTCTTCTTGGCTGGTGTCATCTCGGTGCTAGCTGTGAGTCGGCTGAACATTGTTAATGACGTGTTAGATTGTTTGCTAGCTAGCGAACAAAACGTTAGCTAGCAAGCTAATATTTATTTTGCAACACTATCATATAACGTTTGTTGCAAACCAAAACTAACATGGTTGCCGGTTTATCTACCTCATTCATATGTTATATGTATGGGAGGTAGTTAGCTAGAAGTAATGTCAGCTGGATTACCGAACTTTCATGAGCCAGCTATCACAGTTGCTAGTAGCAACGGCAGCCTCTACTCTACTACGGTAACCATCACCGTGCGCATGTCCTTTCCAGCAACTACCTCAAAACAAAGTGCCTGCGAGTGGTCCAAAAGCTTGTATTAATTACGAATTACTGTTCTGCCTCCGCACCATGCCAAAGCACAATGTTTGAGCTTATCTTATAATACTGTTCTGTTAATAAAAAGTGTGGGGGGTACAAAATGCCATTTTAAAAATGGGTGGAGGGGTCATGTTGCACTCACGTATAATGAAACCTACGCCACTGGTTCCACTGCATTTTGCAATCCCTTGATTGTATACTGCAATGCCTCTATCTGGAGGATATCGCGGAGGTATTACTCCAAAAAGAATCACTTACACTGACCGGTCATATGCTACTTTCCCCCTCCGTGCTTGTCTGTATAGAATAAGTGCCGCTTACAATGCGCAGCTTGGCGGGCGTAGCAACGTTAACTAAAATAGGTGGGGCATTTGCGAAAGGTCAATTATGACTCGTACATACATTGTACATGAATATTAAACATCTGTCATAGGGCGCTACCAAAATGTATTTGTTGAAGTATAAAATATATTTTTAAAATGCTGTAACGCCAATTTTATCATATTTGCTACATGAGTTTCTGAGACAAAGCAATCATCTGTGAAAAATGTATCGGTGGAAACGGTTTTAAAAATGTCAACTCGTGTATTAGCCGCACCCATGTATTAACCATGTATGGTTTAGAATGTTTTCAAAATCTGTGTATATGCCGCGGTTTATAAATGCGAAATTATGGTACGTAGGGTGTGGTTTGTGACCCTGTTCAGAGACACTGATTGGTTATCTTCTATTAAGGAATTAGCCTTTTAAACAAAACTGACAAATGATTAATGAAAGTCTACTTTCTCTATTTGAATCGAGCCTCTCTGCTTTATCCCTTGGATTATATGCCTGTTAGCCTCGCAAGGCCAGGCAAGTTTCTATTAAAAACGTTTTTTAACATCCATCCGCTGATTGGATGTTATCAGCATTTAAGATGAGAAGTTTTTTAACGTCAATTTCTTAACATCCATCCGCTGATTGGATGTTAGTTTGTAAATAAACCTCCACTCACAGGCTTGTTGAAGACAGGCTTAGCGTGGTTTCACTATTTCTTCAGAAAAGAAAAGATGGAGGGAAAATTTAATTCTCTTTTACAAGAACTGCTCTATTCATAAGATGAAGTCAATAAAGCCATTGCAACTTTCAAATTCAGAATACTTTATTAACCCCAGAGGAAATCGTTTTCTGCTTCTCAGCCTAAATGCTGTTCTTAAAATAAAGAGATGATTTCAATACTCAAAGATCAGGTTTGTGTTGTGTACGCAAAAGGAATCGCAGCTGCATATCCAGGACAAAAGGAGACGGAGCACGAGAATATTCGTTAGGCACATCTTTTGGTACATCTGGGGGTTGAGACTGCCGCGCCACCTATTTTTGTTCAGTTTAGAATGAGCCTTTTCCCCTCACAAAAGCACTTATTCTTTCTACCTCATCTACACTTTTATATTATAGCAGAAGTTTGCGACAGGAGCCACATACCGTTTTAGAACACCCATCATTCAGCGTTACCGGTCCTATTATACCTTCTAACGCAAGTGTGTAGTCCTGTCTCAATAACGACAATTTACCTAGGAAAAGGTTGTGTTTATTTCTCAAAGACTGATATGGTTCATAACAAATGCGACATACATTCACAGATTGCGATGGGGTTTTATTTAGCGAGTTTGCTGCCATCTTCATACCTTAGATTTAGTCCTGTCACGAGAAATATATATTGTCATACCTTAGATTAGATATTGTCATACCTTATCATACCTTAGATTTAGTCCTGTCACGAGAAATAGATATTGTAGATCTAATAATTTCCCCCCAAAATCCTGGAATATCGGATCACTGTCTTATTACATTTACCGTTAAAACAAGAAATCCACTTGCTCCGCAAACAACGAGTTTCAAAAGCCGTACTATAAATTCCCAGACTACAAATAGATTTCTTGATATTCTTACAAGCTCGCTCATCA
>JACXGI010011714.1:0-24352 GCA_016801175.1 Esox masquinongy | reverse complement strand
ATATGTTCACCCGGCACAGCCAGAAGAGGACTGGTCACCCCTCTGAGCCTGGGTCCTCTCTAGGTTTCTTCCTAAATTTCGGCCTTCTTAGGGAGTTTTTCCTAGCCACTGAAATTCAACACTACTGTTGTTTGCTCCTTGGGGTTTAAGGCCGGGTGTTTTGTAAAAGCACTTTGTGACAACTGCTGATGTAAAAAGGACTTTATAAATAAATTTGAAATTTGAAATGTTGTAATACCCCTGCACATTCCATTACACTTACTAATACGTTTGGTTCATCTCAATAATCCATTCATTTCATGTTTTACTTTACATAGAATCCCTTACAGTGGCAAAACACCAAGGTGAATACTTTTTTTGTACACAATATGAGCTGGCCGTTCCATGATTTGAAGTCTACTGTCTTATTCTTTTCTTCTAAGGTAGTTCTAACAGCCTGGAGGTACAACCCCATTTCCAAAAAAGTTGGGACGCTGCATGAAATGCAAATAAAAACAGAATGCAATGATGTGCAAATCATTCATCCCTATATTTAATATAAAATAGTACAAAGAAAACAAATCAAATATTGAAACTGAGAAATGTTATTGTTTTTGGAAAAATACATCCCCATTTTAAATTTGATGCCAGCAACACGTTTCAAAAAAGTTGGGATGGGCATGCTTATCACTATGTTGCATCACCTCTTCGTTTAACAAAACTCTGTAAGCGTTTGGGAACTGAGGAGTTTCTTTGCAACTGAAATGTATTCCCATTCTTGCTTGAAATGGGATTTCAGGAGCTCAACAGTTCGGGGTCTCCTTTGTCGTATTTTTCGTTTCATAATGCGCCAAATGTTTTCAATGGGTGACAGGTCTGGACTGCAGGCAGGCCAGTTTAGTACACAGACTCTTTCACTATGGAGCAATGTTGTTGTAATACTTGCAGAATTTGCTCTGATAAGAATCCAGATGGTCCCTCCCCTCTTTACTCGGGAGGACGCGGCCAGGGGCACCGTATGGGGGGGTTAGGACAATTCTAATGGTCTGTTACTAACGGGCCCTAAAAAATTATTAGAACATTAGGTTAAAAAAAAAGTAATATTCAATTATTTACCTATCCTTTCCTATTTTCTTGTTTTTGGCAACAAATACACATCCAGAAAGTCTCCGTATTTCACGTTGCGCACCACCCCCCCACATTGCGCACCACCCTGTCCCCAAACCTGGCGCGAACGGTTACTTCAGCACTAGTGATGAAAAGTTTGACTGTTTTTACGGACTCTGATCTTTTCAAGTCATTCAGTATAGAGTTTGAACGAGTCAGTCTTTTTTATTTATGCAAATGCTTGATGTATAATTGTATGTGGTTATCATGACAATAAAAATAAACTTCTACACATTCATTATTATACCACGCATCCAATTATCAGTTAGAAATATGTCTTTATAATGCTGCCGGCTTGATTTTTGCAAACGTTCAACTAACAGCGGTTGGAAGGAGAGAAGGTTACTGAGCTGGAAGCCAACACGTTCAGTGGTTGGGGAAGACCTCCGCTGGCAGCCGTTCAAATGAACAAAACAAACGTTCAATTGAACAATAAAAATGTACGAGTCAGTAGTTCACAAGTCTTTTTTACGTAGGCAAAGGCTCTGTGTATGATTTCATCTGTGTTGATCATGACATCAGTAATCAACTAACTATATTAATTATTATAGTCTGTGTTCAATAATCAGTTATAAACATGTCTTTATGATTTTCCTGCCTTGATCATTTTTTCTCTGCGAATGTGCATTGACATTGATTGAAGAACTGAGCTGGAGGACTGGGTATGAAGCCAATGATCATGTTGTAGAAATCCCGCGCCAAACGTTTCAAATGAAGGATACAATTGAAGGATTCACTGAAAAAATTTGTTGATAACACTTCATTTTGAGAGTCTCGAAAGTCTGCCTGTAGATGCTCTACAGATTGTAGGGCCCAAAGTCCCTGGCGGCGCCCCTGGACGCAGCGTCCATGATTCCCCTAAAAAAAATCACATTTTGAATCGTCAGACCACAGGACAGTTTTCCACTTTGCCTCAGTCCGTCTTAAATGAGCTTGGGCCCAGAGAAGGCGGTTCTGGATCTTGTCAATTTATGGTTTCTTCTTTGCATGGTAGAGTTTTAACTTGCATTTGTGGATGCAGCGATGTACTGTATTCACAGACAATGGTTTTCAGAAGTGTTCCTGAGCCCATGCAGTGATGTCCACTACAGAATTGTGTCTGTTTTTAATGCAGTGCCGCCTGTGGGCCAGAAGATAACAGCCATCCAATATTGGTTTTTGGGCCTTGTCCCCTTGCTTACAAAGATTTATTTGTATTCTCTGAATCTTTTAATGATATTATGTACTGTAGATGATGACATCTTCAAACTCTTTGCAATTTTACATTGAGACACTTTATTCTTAAATTGCAGCACTACTTGCCCATGCAGTCTTTCAGAGAGTGATGAACCCCTCCCCATCGTCACTTCTGACAGACCCATCTTCTCTGAAATGACATGAAATGAAATGATCATGTTATTGACCTGTTGCCAATTGACCTAATTACATGTGCGACATTATACCAGGTTTAGTATTTTAGCATTACACTACTTTTCAATCTTTTGTTGCCTCTGTCCCTACTTTTTTGAAACGTGTTGTTGGCATCAAATTCAAAGTGGGCGTATATTTTTCAAGAAACAATAAACCTTTCTGCCAGTCCGCGTTTTTGTCCTTAGCCTACTCCCTACCTTCACTTGTATTTTTTGGAACTCCTGCATTCTTGACCCTAGCCTGTCCAACGACTATGATTTATTGCATGCTCCTTCTGCTGTTTAATAAAACGACACAGCGCACTCCGCAGGTGGAACTGTTAACACCTGCCTCTGTCCGGTATTGTTACAGAATACCTCACCTGAACAGATGGATCCAGCAGAGTTTCATGTGCATCTGTCGCAGCATGAGGAACGGCTAGATGAGATTTACCTTTGCTGTGCCAGTCAGACCCAGTTCCACCTCCACCGGTACCCGCAGTTCCTTCTCACTCTCTCTCTCCATGTCCATGCCGTTGAAGTACGACAGAGCTCCAGGAAAATGTAATGGCTTTCTCATGCAGTGCAACCTTGATATCGACCACCATCCTAACCAATTCCTTTCAGACAAGGACAAAGCGGATTTCATGATATCACTGCTTAATGGAAAAGCCCTAGATTAGGCCACTGCTCTCTAGCCTCCTGACCACCACGAGTTATCTTCTGAGACCCAATTCACAACCCTATTCAAGGAGGAATTTGACCACTCAGTGTCAGGACGCCCCGTGGGAGACCTACTATGTGAAATTCACCAAGGTTCTCATTCAGCAGCTGAGTATGCCCTGGACCTTCGCAGGCCCTGGACCTTCTCGCAGTGTATCGGAGAGGGTTTAACTAGGAGCTACAAACAGAGCTGGCCTGTAGAGGAGATCTCACGTACCTGAACCAGTATATCCGTTTGTCTATCTCCATTGACAACCTCCTTCCGGTTATGTCACACACCAAACAACAAACATCACCTTACAAATAGGAGCCATCCTTTCTGAGACCTTTCAACTATTGGTAGTGACGTTTTCCCGGGAACCACCCATCCGAGGCCACCCCTGGCTCTGTTTACATGACCCAACCATCTGCTGAAACCTGTCTTCGTCTACCCATCCATGCCACTTCTGAGGAGGAATCTGAGTCTGCGGAACCAACAGTCATTCCTCTGGAGTATCATTCCTTCCTATCTGTCTTTAGTAAAAAGAAAGCTTCTACCTTGCCTCCTCATCGTCGGTGGGATTGCGCAATCGACCTTCTCCCTGGAGCTACACCACCTAAGGGTCATATCTATCCACTCTCTCTGCTCGAGTCAGAGGCCATGAAAAACTACATTGATGAGGCCTTGCAACTTGGCTTCATTCATACAACCTGGTCCATACTTGTCAAGGGGATGAATGGAACACCGCGTTCATCACCCACAGAGGACACTATGAATACCTGGTAATGACATATGGGTTCACTGATACCCCTTCTGTCTTTCAGGCCTTCATGAATGAAATCTTCCTGGACATGATTGACCTCATTGTCTGTATAGATGATATCCTCATTTTCTCTCGCTCCTCCAAAGAACATATTTCTCATGTCAAGCAGGTGCTACACCGCCTGCGAGAGCATCACCTCTATGTCAAGGCGGAAAAAAGCACCTTTCATGTCACGTCAGTCAACTTTTTTGGCTTCATACTGACCCCTGGTGGAGTGAGCATGGATGCTAACAAGACCATCGCTGTGCGCAACTGGCCACAACCAAAGACAGTGAAAGAACTACAGTGGTTTCTTGGTTTCGCCAATCATTACCGACGTTTCATAAGAAACGTCAGCAGAACTGCCGCATCCCTCTCTGCTCTCACCAGCCAAAAGAACAAAACCCTGCACTGGACAGACTCAATTCTGGCAGCATTCCAGCTCCTCAAGGAACTGTTCACCTCAGCGTTTGTCCTCTGCCAGTCTGATCCTACTCTCCTCTTCGTTTTGGAAGTCGACGCCTCCGAAGTGGGAGTAGGAGCTTTTCTGTACCAGCGGTCAGGTACTCCGCTCAAGCTCCACCCTTGTGCTTTTTTCTTACGGAAATTAACACCAGCTGAACAAAACTATGGCATGGGAAACAGAGAGCTTTTAGCCATAAATTGGCTATTGAGGAATATTGGCATTGGCTAAACTCCCGCCAACCGTGTTGGTCACTGTTTTTCAACCGCTTCAACTTTAGTGTCCTACATCCCGGCAACAAAGGTGTTAAGGCCGATTCTCTCTCCCGTCAATTCGATCCTCTGACCCGTGAGTCTAATCCAGAACCCATTCTACCTCCATCATGCATTGTTGGACCCATTCAATGGGAACTACAAAACACCATTCAGAATACCCTTCATACCGACACTGCCATGCCCGAAGTCCCTCCTAACAAGAAGTATGTTCCAGTCACAGTCCGACCCCAGCTTCTGCAATGGTGTCATACCTCCCTAGGTTCCGGGCACTCCGGCATCTCTCGCACCACAGAGCTTCTCTCCTGCCGTTACTGGTGGTCCTTCCTTGTTGATGATGTCCGTGATTGGGTCTCATCCTGCCCAGTCTGTGCACAGACCAAGAGTCCCCGCCACCTGGCTGTGGGTAAGCTCATGCCTGGAATGTATCTCGGACAACAGTGTTCCCAGCAGCCCCCCGACTGGAGTCGATTCCTTCCACGGGTAGAGTATGCGCAAAATTCCCTTATTCACTCCTACCTCTGTCTTAAGCCTTTTCAATGCATCCTAGGTTATCAGCTACCACTATTCTTATGGGAGAGAGAGCCTGGCCCAGTTCCCGTGGTCAAGGAGTGGTTCAGATGCAGCGAGCAGGTGTGGGAAACAGCGCATCAACACCTTGAGTGAGCGTCACAGGCCCAGAAGGCGCAAGCTGACCGGCGCCACTGACCCACGCCCCTGTATCATCCTGTTCAGCTGTCAACCTGGGACATCCAGCTTCATCTCCCCAGCAAAAAGCTCTGTCCAAGGTATATCGGCCCTTTTAAAATCAGCCATCACAGAAACTCTGTCACATACCGCCTACAGCTACCTCGCCAGTACCGGATATTTCCTTCCTTCCATGTCTCCCTGCTAAAGCCCATTATAGCCCACTCCATCCTCCTGTCACTCCTCAGACCCCCCGCCCGCTGAATGTTGGTGGGGAACTGACGGCCATACACCGTTGGATGTATGGCCGTCTGGGCCATCCTGGACTCCCGAAGACACAGAGGCCAGTTACAGTACATGGGAGTGTTATGGGCTGGAGGAGCAGTCCTGGGTTCCGGCCAAATACTTCCTTAACCCTAGCCTCATCTGGACCTTACATCAGGACCACCCAGAGCGCCCTGCTCCTCGACCCCAAGGAAGACACCCAAATCAACGTCCTCAGGCATCAGGAGCCGCCTGTAGAGAGGGGAGTACTGTTAGGTCTGTGCTCAGTTCATGTCCTCGTGCATGCCACCTGTCATCTGTCTCCAGTTCACTCCCCGAACCACATACTCCTGTAGTAAAGGGGGTGAGAGAATGGGTCGAAAGTTTGACCACTTAGAAGGTTACCGGGGGACAGCCAGGGAAATTAGTGCAAAGGAACGTAAGCTTAGTGATAAATAAATATTAATATAATCTGACTCCATATTGTTTGTAAATAAATTATCTAAAATGACAATAATATGTAAGAAGTCCTTATTAAAGGTTAGCTACTCTTTTCATCACGAGCCTAACATTAAAATGACATGTGTTCCTGGGTCCACCCAGACTGGTCAGGGGCCCAGAACTCAGGGATGCCCACAAAGGCATGTGTTCCTGGGCCTACCCAAAGACCCAGAACACAGGGATACCCACAATGGCATGTGTTCCCGGGTCTACCTTAACCCAGAACCCAGAGATGCCCACAATGGCATGTGTCCCTGAGAGCACCCAGAACGTTCAGATACCCAAAATTCAGGGATGACAAGTCTGGTCACTTCGACTTGCGTATGTGTGTGTGCTAATATCACCCAAAAGGTGTAGGTCGTATAACCTGAATTATACAATAAAATGGCATGTGTTCCTGTGCCTACCCTGACTGCTTCGAAATCTAGGACTCAGGGATACCAGGCCTGGTCACTTAGACTTATATATGTGTGTAATTATCAGTAGCCCTACAGACTATGAAGATGAACGAGTAGTGCCGGCATAATCTATATTGAAGTAATACAATTTATTCCAATATAGTAATACAGTTACAATACAGAACATTGTAGAAGCTAAGTACCATTATGCCTGCTTATTGTAGTTGTAATTTCAACATGGAGGAGAACTATCGTCTTCAGATAAAGATAGAAGAGTTAGAGTCTCGGCTTCAGATGCAAATGTCAAGCAAGGATTATGTTTGTCGGTGCCACCAGGAAGAAACAATAGTTTTCCCCGGCACAGCCCCTGCAGCCAGGCCAGAACTTTCTGTTGGTCACTGGGAAGAAATGCCGCTGACCAGTTATACTTGGGTCGCTGCTAGAGCCGACAGAGATTTTCCACAAGTTTTCCTCACTGGAGTTGGAGTCAAAGCCTGAGCCATCTTCGGAGGGGAATGATCGGCAGGAATGTTATACCAGTGGCCCGGAAAAACTGAAAACTTTAGTCATCTGTGACTCCATTGCCTGCAGTGTTAGTCTAAAGAATCAGCCGGCAATTGTACACTGTTTACCGGGGGGCAGAGACACCGACGTAGCCGCAAATCTGAGGTTGGTGCTAGCGAAGTCTAAAACTGGCAAGTACAAAGAACACAGAGATAGTTATTCTCGTTGGCACCAACAACGTTAGGATGAAACAATCAGAGGTTATGTAGCAGAACATAGCATCAGCGTGTAAATTAGCTAGAAAGATGTGTTGGCATTGAGTAATTGTCTCTGGTCCCCTCTCAGCTTGGGGTAGTGACGAAATCTACAGCAGACTTACAACTCAATCGCTGGCTGAAAACGGAGTTCTGCCCGTCGCAGGAGGTAGAGTTTGTAGATAACTGGCTCTCTGTTTGGGACACTCCCAGAAATAGGGCCAAGCCTGATCTGCTGAAGAGCGACGGACTCCATCCTAGTTGGAGTGGTGCTCTTCTTTTATCTAGGAACATAGACAGGAGTCTCACTCCTATAGCCTCACCATGAGATAGGGTGCAGGACAGGCTGCAGGCTGTTAGCCAGCCTGTAGTATAGTCTGGAGTCTGTCGATAGCATAGCCAGAGCAATTAGCAAAGTTTTACCTATTGAGACAGTAACTCGTTCCAGGCTGAGAAAAGTAAAACAAGGTAGTGCTAACAATAGCAACCTAATTAAGATAAAGCCTTCCTCCACCTCAGTCATGAATAAAAATGAATATATTGCCTCGCACCTTAAAATGGGCCTCCTTAGTGTTAGATCCCTTGCTTCAAAGGCAATTGCAGCAAATTAATTAATCACTGATCATAAACTGGATGTAATTGGCCTGTGTGAAACCTGGCTAAAGCCTGATGAATTTACTGCCCTAAATGAGGCCTGACCTCCTGGCTACATTATCATATTATATCCCCCGCACATCCCGAAAAGGGGGGGGTGTTGCTAATATTTATGACACCAAATATAATTGTACTCTTAAACACATAACTGGTTTTCATTCTTTTGACGTTTTACTCATGAAAGCTAACCAGACTGATAAATCGTTTTTCATAGCAACAATTTACAGGCCCCCCGGGCCATACACAATGTCCCTCAGTGAGTTCCCAGAAGTCATGTCTAACTTTGAAGTCATGGCAGATACTATTCTAATTTTTGGTGATTTCAATATTCATATGGAAAAGTCCAATGACCCTCTTCAAATGTCTTTGAAGCCATAACTGACTCAATGGGTTTTGTCCAACATGCCTCAGGTCCAATACATTGCCACAATCATACCTTAGACTTAGTTTTGATCTAATAATTTTTCAAACAATTACTTTTAAAAGCCGTAATATAAATATTAATATGATATTCTTCCGGGCTCGCTCATCGATAAGTAATGTTAGATTCTGTCCATTTTTGATCCATGAACAAAATTAAAGCAACCGGAAGTCAGGGGAGAATCTTTATTTAGTATGAGTCCAAGATGTTGATCTTCCATAGTTCTTACATGTTCTCCAATAATTATAAAGTTAACACAGTCTTTAATGCCAATACACATAGGAGGCAGTCAGTGATCATAGCCAACCATTACACAGTCCATTATCCTCCAGCACATCCCCTCCAATATCTGGCTGTCGTCAAATCACATACGTGCATTCTATATCCTAACTTACATGGCCTGTATTGGAGATTTTGCATATATACTCATGTAATCAATGAATGTATCAATATGTTAATTACACTCATACAACTAATCAGTATTGTAATCTGTATAATCATCAATATACAATGTGTGTGTCCTACATTGGAAATAATCAGAGCACCGTTGGATGTACCGAACTTGAGGGCCTGGCGGCCCTGAACTTGAGGGCCTGGCGGCCCTGTAACTTTATGGGGTTTCCAAGGCCTGCGCCACCAATATATAACAACAGTGGTTTGTTGGGTAAATTCCAGAATGATAAGAAATAATGGTGGCGGATCAAAGAAAATCTGCCCAAAGAATTAGCATAGTGGAATGGCCAGGTGGCATTATACAAGATGGTACTGTATAAATTTGAGTGTCCGAGGTTGGAAAGACAGTTGTTCTGCAAACCAGCTTGGCTTTTCTGAATCTTCATTAAAGTCTATTTTGGATTCACAAGTTCCTGAGTTTTTGCATCTTTTTGGCTGGAGATATGAAGTGTTTTCCACGACATAATTATTGGCGCTGCGAGCAGGGTTGGCATCGGGCTGGCTGTCGACTGCAGAAGGCGCCGTGGGTCGGGTCGCACAAACAACACGTGGCCACGTTGAGAGGTAAGCATGTTCTTACTTTAATTTAGTGGTTTGTGTGACTTGAAACACCTGGCCTGGCAGTTTGGCACCACGTAAGGCCTTACCAAATTTAACAAACTAAACTTTTTTGATTGATGCAATGGGGAGCTTTTGAATCCAAAAAATTGGGGGGTAAATGGCATGCTACACATTTTAGGTAGGACACAGCACAACAAGATAGGTCATATACAAATAAGTGTGAGGATTGCAACCAGTGTAAGTCCTGTGCTCCCATCACGGTCTGTTAGGGCCAACCGTGAGAGATGAGGAGGCAGGCAGGATTTGTGATTCAGGCTCGACGGCCCAAGTGACTGCAAGGGACAAATCCACTGCGCCGTGTCACCCCAGTAGGAGAAGAAGACTGCTGTGGGACAAGGACCGGGCAGCTTTTGAATTTAGCTGTATGAGTGTGCCCCGTGAGTCCCGCCTCAAACATACACTTTGGGGGACAGCACGGGTGGGGGCTGAATGAGTGGCCGCCTCTCACAATTGTGTGGGAGTCCGCTGCTGTGTGATAGTAGAGCGTGAATGGTTAGGGCCAAGAGTGGGAAAGTATAGCACTCTCCTGCTAGGAGGAGCATTGAGGAGTCAGTTAAGGGGTGTCTAGGTGTAGACAGATTTTTGTTGAATTGTTTGTTGTCAAGGAGAAGTGAGTCTGAGAAAGAGGTGTAGGCAGACGTGTTGAACAGAGGTGTGGTGTAGTCTGCTGTAAAAGAGAAGCGAGCTGAGAAAAGTAGGAGCAGAGAGAGTTGGGGTTATCTGATTGAAAGGAGTTGTTGATAAATGGGAAGAATAAGTCGGAGACAGTGGTATGAGAAGAAGGATAGGATAAGGATATACAGGAAGGTTGTTCCAGAGGAGTATAAAATAATTGCAAGAAACATCACCATCATTAGATTCTCGTTGTCCATACTAAGAGAAAGGGAGCATGTAATTCGGCACATTAATACAGGAAAAGAATTGCAAAGGTGGAAGGTTGCTTACGAAAGCGCAAGTAAAGTAGAGCTTATTTGGATCGAGGTTGGACCAATTCGAATTTGGTCGAGTTGGCCATATTATGATGTGCATGTAGTCAAACAATTAGCGCAGCCGTTAAAGATAAACTGGTTTGCTGACCCTTATGGACTCACAGACACTATTTGAAGAGCTGCCAGAGAAACAGATTTTGTTTTCCAATCAACACGCATACTTACCCAATAGGCTGCAATATCACTGTCACCACCCATTCGGTAACCATATTGAGGATAAGAGAGACCACTGGCCGAGACCCAGATACAAGAGAAATAGTCTTAAGAGAGCAGCTTTGGGGAATTCAAGGTAAAGAAGTTGTATGGGTTCAGGTGGCAGGAGCAAGAATTTGGTCTAGTTTCCCGGAATTAGATGTACCAATAATTAGGCAGAAACAAAAACCAGGAGACAAAGTGTGGTTTTAATTAATATGATGGAAAAACTGTAATGTAGATCAAAATGGAGAAGTGTAAAACACCATTTGAAAAGTAATGTAATTGACAGATACTGGAATAAAACTATGTAATAAATAACATTCCAGGAAAATTGATTGTTCCAGGAAAATTGATGTTTCTGAGTAATCATTTGAGTGTATGGTTTAAATATAAAAATCATCTATTGTATTATTTGAGTAAAAGTTGTTAAGGCCAGGAGTTGTTATAGAATAGACAGGTGTGAAAGTCAGTGGCGGCTATCTTGGAGGAGGCAGCCTGCCAGACCAGTTGGCGGTCGTCCCGGAGGGGAGAGCGCGCCAAGAGGTAAGGGAAGTCCTAGAGAAGGAGAACGCCTGCCAAGAGAAGTAGATACAGTGGATATAAAAAGTCTACACACCCCTGTTAAAATGCCAGGTTTTTGTGATGTAAAAGATGTTATTTTGTGATGTTATTGTGAGTTTTTTATTTTTATTTTTCCCCCTCAAAGATTTCAGTTTGTTTTTCAATTGAATTGTACACGTTATAGGTCACATTAAAGGTGGACAAAGTTCTGACATGATTTATCTTTGTCTCATTCTTTTACATCACAAGAACCTGGCATTTTAACAGGGGTGTGTCGAGTTTTTATATCCACTGTAAAGTTGGCTAATTAGACATCAAAATGGCAGGGACACCAGTTGAGATTTTAGCAAGGAGGTTTCCTTTGTGTGGAGAGCAGATTAAGGCGGTTTCTGAGGCCCTAGAGAAAAGAACCAGGAAAATGACAACGAAATGGCCAAAGGAAGGGACATTTGACATGGCATTGTGTGAGGAAATTGATGTAATAATTAAGAACTACAAGAATAACGATAGAACCAAGAAACGTGAGGAGAAGTGAGGAAGATAGAGAGAGGTGATTAAGATGTTCCTGGAGGAGGGGAAAGGTCAGCTTGACAGTATAGCCAAAGCAAGAAGTCTGCTGCAGAAAGGTGCAGAGGCAGGGATTGCGGAGAAGGTAGGATGGGTTGATAACCCTCCGCCATACTACAGGACACAGTGTCCAGTGGTGACAGGTGTGGTGGAAATTAAAGGAGAGGTTGAATTAGAAGAGAAGGAGAGACCTGTAGGGACCTCCACTCCAGTGAGGGAGAAGAAAGAGAAAGACAGATCTGGACTGAGAGTGGACTGCTATAAAGAATGCATGGATATGTTGGGACTAAGGGAGCAGCGTAAAGAGGAAGCAGAGGAAAGGAGAAGGAGACAGACAGAAAAGAAAAGGGAAAGAGAGAAGCAAATAGAAAGAGAAAAAGAATGGGCTATTAGAAAGAGAGAGAAAGAGTTGGATGGGAGGATAAAAAGGTTGCTTTGACAGAGCGATGAGCAGGATCATAAACATAAGGCAGCAATAAAAGACCTTGAAAGAGAGCTACAGGAGCTGCGTAGGCAGAGAGAGAGAGAGAGAACCAGTTATGGCAGCAGTCGATAAAAGAGTTGGAACAGAGTGATAAGGAGAACCCATGGGAAGATGAGGAACAGTTAGAGGAGGCAATGGGAGAATCAGGAAAATGTGGCAGAGGGCCAAAGGGAGTGTTGCGAAACTTGGGAACGCAGAAAGCATTGGTGGAGACACCCGCACATATGCACCCGATACTGATTAAGGGATTTCAACCCCAGTATATGCCATGGGCAGCGGGCCTGGTAGCTAAACTACCCAATCTCCATAATGGAGCAGGGAAGTGGATTAGGGTGTTTGAGGAGTTAACTATGGGGAAAATACTGGCAGTGGGGGACCTAAAGGCCTTGTTGGTTAGAGTGATGGGTACGACTAAAATGGAGGCAGTGTTGCGAGATGATGGCCTGACAAAGATGATAGGAACTGTTGAAGGGGATGGACAGACCTTTGACCCATACAGATAGAGACTATGGGGGGCCTTAAGGGATGAATACCCGGCCATAATAGGCTCTGATGTCCTGAAAGGAACACCACTGGGAGAGACAGAACCCAGCTGTATATTTACAAACACAGCTAGAGAAGTGGAGGCTGGAAACTGAGAAAGACCCTGAGACTGGTGATTTAGTGTCTTTCATGTTCAGGAAAGCGCTGGTGGGAGCGCTGCCAACTCCTGTAAAGAACAAGCTGGAGGCTGATGTGACATTGATGAAATCCAAGCCACAAAAGGAGTTCAGGGACCATTTCATTCATTCTGTGGAGATCTCATACAGGAATTTTAGTAGCACCAACTGCTCTACTTGGGATCCTCGTTACGAATGCGCATGGTTTTGACCACTGCGCAAGGGGGGAGATCTTAAGGAGGGTCAGAGGTCAGGGTTTTTGGTCCCCATACATGCAGGCTACAGTTGATGTGGCTCTTGCTGAATGTGAAGTGTGTGCGAAAAACAATGTGAGGAAGGGAATAACAACACCATTAGGCCACATTCCAATACCAGTAGGGCCCTTAAAACATTTAGTCATAGACTATGTGGATATGTTGAAGAGTGTAGGTGGAAAAATGTACATGCTGGTGGTGATTGACAGGTTCAGCAGATGGGTAGAAGCAGTCCCCTCAAAAGATCAGGGTACAGGAACAGTGATAAAGTTCCTGACAAGGGAGGTTTGGCATCCCTACAGAAATCAGTTCTGACAATGGGTCAGCATTTATTGAAAGAACGCTGAAACAGGTTGTCCAGAACCTCAGGATCAAGCAGAGGCTGGGATGCGTCTATCATCCTCAGTCCCAGGGGATAGTTGAAAGAGTAAATTACACTTTGAAAGCAAAAATTAAGAAGATTTGTGCTAGCGCAAAACTAAATTGGGTTGATGCTTTGCCACTACCACTAATGAGCTACCGCATGCAGGCTAACAGAATTACGCATCTAACACCACATGAAATGCTTACAGGTCGACCCATGCCTGTCCCTGTGCGTAGAGGACCCTATGAAGGGCCTCCTCTAGAACAATTACAACTGGAGCTCAGAGTATATCAGACAACTAACTGCTATACATGAGGTTATTTAACAACAGGAAAGTGCACGAGTACCAGAACCAGAGGACAACCAGCCCCGAGCGGTGCCAGGAGACCAGGTCTACATCAGGGTCTTCAGGAGGAGGTGGAACGAGCCGAGACGCGACGGTCCCTTCAGGGTGGTCCAAGCTACACCGTCAGCGATACGAGTAGAGGCCAGCAACACCTGGTACCACCTCAACCACTGCACCAAGGTCCCACGAGGCGCAGAGCAAGGACCACATGAGGAAGGTGAGGAAGGTGAGGATGCTGACGTTCCAAGTGGGGACGAGCAAGAAGACGAAGGAGCAGGAATACCCTTGGGGGTGGCCGAGGAACCTGCTACACCGGGGACAGAAGAGGAACCGGAGTCACCTGGAGAGGAGACGTCCAGCAGAGGTGTGCGGGCTGATGACAATCAGTCTGCTGTTGATCGGCTTAGGGATATGGCTGCTGCCATCAGCCCAAGGAGAGATGGTACGGGAGATGGCGGAGGAGCACCTCCTATCGGTGACTCCACTGGGCCAGAAAGCTCGGGGGGAGCCCCAACAGATGACACCAAAGAAAGACCAGATCTCTCTGCTGTCAGAGAGGAATTCTCCAACATCAACCACGCCGACTTGGGCTGGGAGTGACATTACGATGCCCCCTACTGACGTTAACGACTCAGACACTGACTTAGACAGGAGGAATGAGGTATGCACAGCAGCGCTATTAGACAGGAGGAATGAGGTATGCACAGCAGCGCTATTAGACAGGAGGAATGAGATATGCACAGCAGCGCTATTAGACAGGAGGAATGAGATATGCACAGCAGCACTATTAGACAGGAGGAATGAGGTACGCACAGCAGTGCTATTAGCAGGAGTAATGCCATTCTGGTTAAGCACTATAGGAATAAGGGTACTAGTTCTCATCGATACAGATGATCTTGGAGATCGAAACCAGATCGCCTGGCTCGCGATAATAAGAGAAGGACGGCGGGGTTGGTCAATTAGAGCTCGTGGTGAGAAAGGGGTATGCGGACCTATTGGTAGAGTAAAAGTAGAGTTTGTGAGACATTTAGACAACAGGAATGTAGTGTGAATATGGGACTAGATGTAAACAAAACACAAGCTAAACAGATGTTTGACGAGGAAGCCCCTCATGCAGCTGTAGTAGAATACGGTACGGTAGAGAGGTTAGGAGAAACATGGGGAACTACATGGGATAGAGAAATAGATAGTAAGAAAATGGGTGCTTTTATTCCATGGAAACAGCCAAGGGAGAAAACTAATAGTCAGGTCCGCAACAAAGGCACAGTTGTCCCAAAGACAGTAAGGCGAAGGAAGAGAGACGCTACTGCATGGCGCACACTCAGAGCCAGAGGAGTGGTAGTCCCAGGGAAGACAAACGATGAGGCACAGAGGACAATCATGGTAAAGAGCCAGACTGGGAAGGTCTTGTGTAGTTGGGCAGATAGTGTTCAATATGGTCAAGCAACTTGGACAGAAGGGACGTGCACTGTTACCGTGGTAGAGGTAAAAGGAAAATGGGAAATAGTGGTTGAACACAATGGTGAGGAACAGGGAATATTTCTTGAATTGGCTATTACTAGGTTCCCAGACAAGAGCACAGAACAACTGTTAGACTGGGGAAATCAGGAGACAGGTTCAGGAGAAGGTGACACTCCAGAAGAAGCAAGGCTAGCTAGGTCTGTTACCGAGGGAGAAACTCTGCCCCCTGTACCCATGGCACCAGAAGTGAAGGCCTATGCAGACACAACGGAGGAGATGCTGAGCCCCGAACCCACTCCAGAGCAGGCCATGGTTCCCGTATCTACAGGGATGCCCGCAATAGAGATGGAAGAAGACCAATTGGGCACAGCTAAGAGATATGATTGGTATAAATGGGCCCAATACACTGCTAGACAACATGAGGTAGATAATTGTCTAGTTTGCTCAAGGGCAGGTACACGGAAATATGGTGGTGGTTCCTATTGAGAACGAATGGAGAGAATGTTTAGATGAAAGATTTGGCCTCTGGAAAGCGGGAGAAAATGGTAAACCATACTTTGTAACGTGTCTGGCATGGCTAGGACATAAACAAACCTATGCCAAAATGGTTGCTCAGAACTTTACCTCAGAGTGCCAATATCTGGATGTAAGAATTAGTTTAGAGATAGCAGAAAACACACTCCCAGAAGAGGGCTTAAGAATACTGTGGAGACATGAATGTTTCCAGGCTAGTGGAGCAATTACAGTGGGACATTTCTCAAAGTGCAAAAGTATAGATAATCTGGACAAAGTTGAATTGACGATGGTACAGTCAGGCCGAGGGTTCTACTTAACTCAAATGGCAGGACAAAACAGTATTTACTTGGAACAAGAACAGGCCATAGCTGATGTGTTCTGGATGTGTGGAGGACGGCAATTACGATCTATACTACCAAAGGGTTGGTCGGGGACATGTGCTAGGGTAAGACTAGCTCAAGGGGTGACCATCCTCCCACATGCTCTAACACAGGAAGAAACTATACAGAGGGCTGAGGAAGGCTGGCTAAGTCGCGGGTAAGAAGGGCTTATACACCTGATCCAGAAGTTGTCATTGATGCAATAGGCCAACCACGAGGCATTCCCAATGAGTTTAAAGCAAGAAGCGAGATCAGTGCAGGTTTTGAATCCATCATCCCGTGGATAGCACCGGCTAAGAACACTGAGTGGATTAATTACATATAGTATAATCAGTAATTACACTGATGCAGCTTTGACAGCCCTAGGAGAACAACTTCGGGCTACAAGTAAGATGACATGGCAGAACAGGCAGGCTCTTGATTGGATCTTAGCAGAAAAGGGAGGTGTTTGTGTTATGTTTGGCGAGCAGTGCTGTACTTTTATCCCAAACAACACTGCCCCGATGGTTCATTCACTCAAGCTATGAACAAGCTGAAACGGTTGAGACAGGAAGTAAAAGACAACGCAGGGAGAGATGCTCACACTTGGGACTGGCTAGAGTCATCATTAGGACAGTGGCATACTATTTTAACTAAGGTAGGCATGGTAATTGGGATAGTGCTGGTAGTAGTAACTCTGATAGCATGCTGCGTAGTTCCTCTCCTCAAATCATTTTTGACCAAGACAGTAGCTTCCCAAATGCCCCTACGAGCCATAGGACCGGACTCAGTTGACGATTTGCAGGTTACTCCACGTCCTGGTTATCCTGGCCAATATGTGGACAGATATGGACACCCGTGTATTATAAAATGGGGGCCCCTGGACTGTCCCTATGGAAACCCAGAATGTGAATGGTCAGTTAAACCGGGCGCTGGATGGGCTTGTAAGGATTATCAGTGCAAGACTGCAGGAGTTAATGTGGCTGTGGTAACACCAGTGCGGGGAGGGGACACGGACGGTTATTATGTTGAAATGGACGTGAACATGGACGGTAATTACATGGACGGTACTGAGACGGATAGGTCTCAAACGGACAGTGACCCTTCGGCCCCAATGATGAGTGAGGGTAATTACGATCGGGTGGTGCGTAAGCACTACCATTGTCCCTATAAGATGTCTCATTGCAAATACTGCAGCAAAAAAATTTGCAGAGTGGACGATGGACAAGTATTCACTGATGGACATGATCATTATCCAGAACCTTATGATTGTGCCTTATGCCAAAGGGGGGACTGTCGTTTGTGTGCTGAGTTGGATTGCTCTCCACTGTTAGTGAAGGTTTCAAGTCCCTAGGTGGCTGGTAGCCAACCTAGTACAAAGAGGGTATTGCTTGGAGAAATGTGTGGGTTTCTTATTTTCTTACTTTCTTATTTTACTTATATTTTCGTACTCTTTTTGATTGAAGTGATTATCATTCAAATAATGAATGATTTCTTTTATATGCAATTTATACTCATTGTATAACCATTTATTTTCCATTTATATGTAATCATTTGAAACCACATATTTTGCAAGGCCCAGAAAGAAAATCTGCACATGCTTACACATACACTTATTTGATTGGGTAGGTTGGAAGTCTTTTACTTCCTCTCAGCCAAATGGGGAGGAAGAGGTTTGGCTTCCAGCCTCTGGCACGGTGGTTGACAAAGGAGATTGTTTTAAGTAATTGGGTTGATTTCAACACTTCTATGGAAACTGAGTTCTCGTTCTCACCTACCATGTCCAGGACTAGATTATGGGACTATTAAGTCCCAAAGGGGGGATGTATTGGAGATTTTGCATATATACTCATGTAATCAATGAATGTATCAATATGTTAATCACACTCATCAGTATGGTAATCTGTATAATCATCAATATACAATGTGTATGTCCTACATTGGAAATAATCAGAGAACCGTTGGATGTACTAAATTTGAGGGCCTGGCGGCCCTGTTACTTTATGGGGTTTCCAAGGCCTGCGCCAACAATATATAACCAATATATAACAACAGTGGTTTGTTAGGGTAAATTCCAGAATGATAAGAAATATTGGTGGCAGATCAAAGAAGATCCACCCAAAGAATTAGCATAGTGGGATGGCCAGGTGGCGTTATACAAGATGGTACTGTATAAATTTGAGTGTCCGAGGTTGGAAAGACAGTTGTTCTGCAGACCAACTCAGCTTTTTTGAATCTTCATTAAAGTCTATTTTGGATTCACAAGTTCCTGAGTTTTTGCATCTTTTTGGCTGGAGATCTGAAGTGTTTTCCACGACACCTGGTAGTGTCCCTTCTTGAGTTCCTGGCTCCACACGCTTATCAGGTTGTGTGGGGCCCCTCAATTGTGGATACCAACTGCTAGCGATACGATACCTCATATAGCACAAGATAACGAAGTACCACTCCACTAACAAGAGAATAGAACTAAAATACATGCGTATTATCAGGAAAAGACAGGCTTCCTCACAATGGTATGTGCCAACCTAGGGTCCATGGGTCTATTCATAGAGTTTATGACAGTCACATGGAAAACTCCTATCAGGAGGTATGGACAGGATGTGTGGGTAGGGTGTGTGGGGCTCATCAATAACGGGCCCAGCACCACATCCCATCTATTGTCCTTTGCTCAGAGTTAGTCAGCACTTAATGTGTTGTGTTAAGTTTCTCATGCCCATATTCTATCAGTAAATAAATCTGCAAATGATCTAATCGAGGATCTTAACACTGCAAAATACTTTAGATATGGTCGCACCACTAAAAACAAAAGCAATACGTAACAAGGAACTCACTGCCTGGTACTGACCTCTCCTTAAATAGGTATAGTCCTCAAAATCTCAGCTGTCCTGAGAATGCCCAGAACTTCCCTGACCTTGTGTCAATGGGGACACTTGAATTTTTTTATCCTTTATCGCTCGACACATTCACTAAATTAGTAATGAGTTCTAAACCCACAAACTAGACTTAATTCCAACAAAACTACTTAAGGAGCTACTTCCTGTGCTAGGTCAGCTGATGTTGAATAAAATTAATTGCTCCCTATTCTTTGGATGCGTACCAAACTCACTAGAAACTGCGGAAATATAGCCTCTTCTGAAAAAATCTAATCTGGATTCTGATATATTAAACAATTATAGGCCAATATTGAACCTCCCGTCGCTCTCAAAAATCTTCCTGAAGACAAATAACATTCATAAAATGCTTCAGTCCTGTTTCAGACCCCATCATAGCCCTGAGACTGCACTCGTGAAGGTGATAAATGACCTTCTAATGGCCTCAGACAAAGGTTCCACATCCGTCCTGTTGCTTCTTGATCATAGTGCTGCCTTTGACACTATTGATCCCTCCCTTCTCTTGGTGAGATTGGAATCTCTCATGTTGGGCTACGCAGACACATCCTAGCCTGGTTTAAATCTTATTTATCTGAAAGATATCAGTTCGTATGTGTGGGTGGCATATCCTCTGACAAATCAAAGATATGTTTTGATGTTGCTCTAGGCTCGGTTTTGGGCCCATTATTGTTTTCACTATATATGCTGCCTCTGTGTGATGTCACCCGGAACCACAATGTCAATCACTGTTATGCTGATGACACACTTGTATATTTTGATGAAACATGGAGAAGCCCCAAAATTAGCTAATTAGGAAGCATGCGTTTCAGATAATAGGAAGTGGATGATGGACAACTTTTGCTTTTAAACTGAGAAAAAACAGAAATCTTGATTTTAGGACACAAGAAACAAATCATTTTGTTGGCAGATCTCACAGTGAACATTGACGGTTGTATGGTCTTACCCCATAAAACTGTGAGAAACCTCATCGTTACCCTCGACTCTGACCTCTCCTTTGATGAACATATAAAATATATCTCACAAACTGCTTTTTTTGCTTCAGAACATTGCAAAAATCAGAAACGTTTTATCAAAAACTGATGCAGAAAAACAAATCCATGCTTTTGTTACTTCTAGATTAGATAACGGCAATGCTCTTCTCTCCGGTTACCCTGATAAATCAATAAATAAACTTAAATTATCGCTGAACACTGCTGCTAGAATTTTAACTAGAACGAAAACATTTGCCCAGATTACTCCAGTATTAGCCTCTCTACACTGGTTGCCTGTTAAGGCTAGGGCTTATTTCAGAGTTTTATTGTTAACCTATAAAGCAATACATGGACTTGCTCCTACTTATCTTGCTGAAATGATCCAGCCATACATACCTACACGTAAAGGTAGGTAAAGATCGCAAGATCCAGGCCTTCTAATTGTACCTAGAACTTCTAAATAAACAGCCGGAAGCAGGGCTTTCTCTCATAGAGCGCCACTACTGTGGAATGATCTGCCTATTTAGGTTAGAAAGGCCGACTCAAAGCGCAAACTTTCAAGTGTCTACTAAAGACATCTCTTTAGCATGGTCTATGATTAAGTGTAGTCTGGCTCAGGGGTGTGAAGGTGAATGGAAAGGCTTCATACTGTCCATACTGTCCTGTCTTGCTAGGTGGGCTCTCATCCCCACTGGGATGCCCTCTCTCCAATGCCATTCGGGGGCGGAGTCACTGGCTTGCACCCCTCGAGCAATTGGAGTGAACTCTGTTGGCAATACTTGGCCCTCATTCAAGGTGGTTTGCCCTTGGTTGGTGTCCCTTTGGTTGATGCTTGGCAATATGCGTGGATTGACTTCCTGCTGCCTCTCTGCTGACCATTCCACACCCGGGGTTTTCCATGACCTTGTCCATCTGGTCATGCTTCTGACCTGGATTAGGTTTTACAGACTTTGGACAAAAGCCCACATGCATTTATTAATTGATACATGTTGTACTCCTAAAATGTTCACCCGGCACAGCCAGAAGAGGACTGGTCACCACTCCAAGCCTGGTACCTCTCTAGGTTTCAGACTCTTTTAGGGAGTTTTTCATAGCCGATGTATTTCAACACTGTTGTTGCTTACTCCTTGGGGTTTCAGGCTGGGTGTTTTGTAAAAGCACTTAGTGACAACTGCTGATGTAAAAAGGACTTTATAAATACATTTGATTGATTGACTGAACATGGTTACACGTCTTTGGGTAAATAGCAAGCTACAACACAACGTGTTGGGAGGTCTCTTTAACGATGACAAACTCCTAAAATTGCAAGCTACAACACAATGTGTTGGGAGGTCTTTTTAATGATGACAAACTCCTAAATATGACTACAACACAATGTGTTGGAAGGTCTCTTTAACAATGACAAACTCAAATAACTTTTTGGAGATATATCTGATTTTAGGGGAAATTGCCACATCTAAAACACTCCCCCAAATAGTCATTAGCATTACTTTACCTTGGCAAACATAATGAACACAAAGGACACCAACTGTCCCACTTAATCAATGCAAAATTATCAAATGGACATACAGGCAGTTGTGGTCAGTCATGCAACAAGGACAAACATTTCTATAATGTTCTTGTAAAGTTTGATCCATAACCGGTACAGTACAATAAAGCATATCAGACTATTCAGCCCTTTATGGGGAGCAGGGGCAATCCAAACACTACAGATAAATGTCCACAATATCATGCATTTAGTTACATTCCAGTTCACTCAGAGGTTCACATCTCTCCAGGTGAGCTCAGGAGAGTGGGGCTGATGGCCCACACCTGGTGTTCCAGATCTTTAGAGAAGCAAATGTTATGCAGGACACCTGATTAACATCACCAAGGGTGTGGTGGAGACTTGGTGGGGCCAGATGCTCCTCTTTGTCAAATACACTTTCACTCTTTTTCAACAGACATTTCTCATTACACTACACTCACACTCCACGTTCCCATGCACATCACCAGGGACACCGACAGGAATGACAGGTCCCGGGACAAAATTTTATGTTTAGGACCCAAACCACAGGCCAAAAAATTAATTAAAAGTAATTATATTACTGTCCAAAAAACAGGTCATAAACGTTTTATTGTTTAATGTTTTAATTCATAACTAGGCCACATACAAATCCCTTTGTTTTCAACACAGGTAATTAATTATGTCACATCTTTTCAATTCATAACCTACTCAGTCCCAATCAGCCATTACTTAACTGCTACACATATTTAGACGTTCTCTTTTAGATGTGTCCTTCCATTTCTGTGCTCCTAGTTTTGGTTGCATGGTGGCAATGTTTTAGGCAGATAGCTACAGTACTATAGTTAGACAAATTTATTGGTTAGATTTGAAAAAATTTTAAGCTGCACTATGTAGGATTTGTTTCAGCAAAAAAAAATACAGCATTTTGTAATTACTCACCCGTCAGAAAGCGGTTCCGGACCGATGCCCGATAGAGAATCACATTCCGAATAAAAATATGAAAAATGGAATTACCTGTACCGAAAAAGTTCGACAACTTTCTTCTTAGCCTTGCTAACGTTAGCTTAGGTTTCCTGGTAGCTAGCTACAGAGAGTTGGTCTGTCTTCTTTCGCTTTGCCGTTTTCGTAGTGTATGCCGTAGTAGACAAGGGAGGAACTGACTGTCGTCCTGGTCTCTAGCTGCCATTATAGTTTCTTACGGTAAGCAAACTTCGCCCCCCCCCAAATGAGCCCCCCCCCAGGCCTGGGCCCGGGACAACGTTCACGGTTGCCCCCCCCTGTCGGCGTCTCTGCACATCACCATTCATCTGGATCCTACTCACTCCCTGAAACCCAGCCTTCCACTGCCTTAGCCCATTCCTAGTCTGATCCTTCTGAGTACTTTTTCCATGTATTAGACCTTTCTGCCAGTCCGAATTTTTGACCTTAGCCTACTCCCTTGTACCTTCGCATGTATTTTTTGGAACTCCTGTATTTTTGACCCCATCCTGTCCAAAAACTACGATTTATTGCCTGCTCCTTCTGCTGTTTAATAAAACTACACTGGGCACTCCGCATTTGGAACTGTTAACACCTGCCTCTGTCCGGTATTGTTACAATTTGCACATAATTGCATTCTGTTTTTATTTACATTTTAGGCAGCGTCCCAACTTTTTGGTCAACAGGGTTGTATGTTTTGGGTCATTATATTGCTGTCAGATGAACCCCTGACCAATGAGGTGTACACCAGAGGGTATTGCATGGTAACCGTTAGGTTCAGTCTGCTTACATGTGGTTTCAGCTGTCACTGGATCCTGTTCGTTGGTGCCAAATTAAATGAAGAGCATTTGGTAGATCAGGGAAACTCAAGGTGTGAGACGAAAATTACTAAGTCTTGATTGTAGGGGTGATGCATATACAGTTGTGCTTAAAAGTTTGCATACCCTTGGAGAATTGGTAATATATGTACCATTTGTAAAGAAAACATGAGTGAGCAGGCAAAACAAGTCTTTTATTTCTTATGGGATTCACATTCAACTGTGGGTCATAAGAGAATGGCACAATCATAAAACAAAACATGTCAACAAAGAAAAAAATGAACTGACCCCTGTTCAAAAGTCTGCATACCCTTAGTTCTTAGTACTGTGTATTGCCCCCTTTAGCATCAATGACAGCGTGCTGCCTTTTGTAATAGTTGTCTACGAGGCCCCAAATTCTTGAAGGTGGTATAGCTGCCCATTCATCTTGGCAAAATGCCTCCAGGTCATGCAAAGTCTTTGGTCGTCTGGCATGAACCGCACATTTGAGATCTCCCCATCTCAAACGTGCAGGTTTCTACAGATAAAACAGACAAGAATAGGGCGAGGGGAAAAAACACAACGGGCAGGGGAAAAACAGTTATCAGGAACAGAATTACAGGTGCTGGTCATAAAATTAGAATATCATCAAAAAGTTGATTTATTTCAGTAATTCCATTCAAAAAGTGAAACTTGTATAATGTATACATTCATTCCACACATACTGATATATTTCAAGTGTTTATTTATTTTAATTTTGATGATTATAACTGACAACTAATGAAAACCCCAAATTCAGTATCTCAGAAAATTAGAATATTGTGAATAGGTTCAATATTGAAGACACCTGGTGCCACACTCTAATCAGCTAATTAACTCAAAACACCTGCAAAGGCCTTTAAATGGTCTCTCAGTCTAGTTC
>JACXGI010011713.1:0-23398 GCA_016801175.1 Esox masquinongy | reverse complement strand
TTGTGTGAAACGTGGCTAAAGCCTGATGAATTCACTGCCCTAAATGAGGCCTCTCCTCCTGGTTATACTAGTGATCATATCTCCCGTGCATCCCTAAAAGGAGGGGGTATTGCTAATATTTATGACAGTAAATATAAATTTACTCTCAAACACATGACTGGTTTTACTCATGAAAGTTAACCAGGCTGATAAATTGTTTTACATAGCTACTATTTACAGGCCCCTCAGGCCATACACAATGTTCCTCAATGAGTTTCCAGAATTCTTGTCTAACCTTGTAGTCATGGCAGATAGTATTCTAATTTTTGGCAATTATCAAATTTTTGGCAAATTCATATGGAAAAGTCCAATGACCCTCTTCAAAAAGCCTTTGAAGCAATAATTGACTCAATGGGTTTTATCCAACATGTCTCAGGTCCAGCACACTGCCACAATCATACCTTAGATTTAGTCCTGTCACGAGAAATAGATATTGTATATCTAATAATTTCCCCCCAAAATCCTGGAATATCGGATCACAGTCTTATTACATTTACCGTTAAAACGAGAAATCGACTTGCTCCGCAAACGAGTTTCAAAAGCCGTACTATAAATTCTCAGACTAAAAATAGATTTCTTCATATTCTTACAAGCTCGCTCATCAACGACAGAGTAAATAAATCCGCAAATGCGCTCCACCAAGTTGGAAGTATTCAGACTAGCCTGGATAGACAGTACACTACAATACCGAAAAGCACTCACATCTGCTCGGTCAGCTTATTTCTCCAACCTGATTGAGGTGAACAAAAACAATTTCAAAATTTCTCTTCGATACAGATGCAAAGTTAACAAAAAAGCAACGCTCAACAAGTGAAGTGGGTCTTCACTTTAGCTGTAATGAATACTTGAACTACTTTGATGAAAAGATCATCACCATTAGAAACCAAATATCTGACTCCTCCTTAAATAGTTATAGTCCCCAAAATCTCAGTTGTCCTGAGAATGTCCTGAACCTCCCTGACCAGGGGTCAATGGGGACACTTGAATTCTTTGATCCCGTATCGCTCGACACATTCACTAAATTTGTTATGAGTTCTAAACCCACAAATTGTCAGCTAGACCCGATTCCAACAAAATTACTTAAGGAGCTATTTCCTGAGCTAGGTCAGCCAATGTTGAACATAATAAATTGCTCCCTTTCCTCCGGATGTGTGCTAAACTCACTAAGAATAGCGGAAATTAAGCCTCTTCTAGAAAAATCACATCTGGATCCTGACATATTTAAACAATTATAGGCCAATATCGAACCTCCCGTCCCTCTCAAAAATCTTAGAAAAATGTGTTTCCCAACAACTGAATGCCTTCCTAAAGACAAATAACATTTATGAAATGCTCCAGTCCGGTTTCAGACCCCATCATAGTACTGAGACTGCACTTGTGAAGGTAGCAAATGACCTTCTAATGGCCTCAGACAAAGGTTCCACATCCCTCCTGTTGCTTCTTGATCTTAGTGCTGCTTTTGACACTATTTATCACTCCCTTCTCTTAGAGAGACTGGAAACCCATATTGGGCTACGTGGACATGTTCTAGCCTGGTTTAAATCTTATTTATCTGAAAGATATCAGTTTGTATGTGTGGATGGCATATCCTCTGACAAAATCAAAGGTATGTTTTGGTGTTCCTCAAGGCTCGGTTCTGGGCCCATTATTGTTCTCACTATATATGCTGCCTCTGGGTGATGTAATCCGGAATCACAATGTCAATTTTCACTGTTATGCTGATGACACACAGTTATATATTTCAATGAAGCATGGAGACGCCCCAAAATTAGCTACTTTGGAAGCATGCGTTTCAGATATTAGGAAGTGGATGACAGAGAACCTCTTGCTTTTAAACTCAAGAAAAACAGAAATGCTCGTTTTAGGACCCAAGAAACAAAGAGCTTTGTTGGCAGATCTCACTGTGAACCTCGACGGCTGCATGGTTGTATCCCAAAAAACTGTAAGAAACCTCGGCGTACCCTTGACCCTGATCTCTCCTTGGATGAACATATAAAATATGTCTCAAGAGTTGCTTATTTTCATCTTCGAAACATTGCAAAAATCAGAAACTTCCTATCAAAAACTGATGCAGAAAAACTAATCCATGCTTTTGTTACTTCTAGATTAGATTACTGCAATGCTCTTCTTTCCGGTTACCCTGACAAATCAATAAATAAACTTCAATTAGTGCTGCACACGGCTGCTAGAATCCTAACTAGAACAAAAAAAAATTGAACACATTACTCCAGTACTAGCCTCTTTACACTGGCTGCCTGTTAGGGTTGATTTTAAGCTTTTATTGTTAACCTATAAATCAATACATGCTCCTACTTACCTCGCTGAAATGATCCAGCCATACATACCTACACGTAGCCTTAGTTTGCAAGATGCAGGCCTTTTAATTGTACCTAGAATTTCTAAACAAACAGCCGGAGGCAGGGCGTTCTCTCATAGAGCTCCACTACTATGGAATGATTTGCCAATTAAGGTTAGAAATGCAAACTCAGAACTCAGTGCAAACTGTCAAGTGTCTACTAAAGACTCATCTCTACAGCATGGTCTATGATTAAGTGTAGTCTGGCCCAGGGGCATGAAGGTGACCAGAATGACTTGATACTGTCCACCCTTGCTGTCCTGCCAGGTGGGCTCTCATCGGCACTGGGATGCCCTCCCTCCAACGCCATTCGGGGGTGGAGTCACTGGCTTGTTGTTGTCTCTCTGTTAAGCACTTGTGCAATTGGCCTGTACTCTGCTGGCAATACTCGGCCCTCATTCAGGGTGGTTGCGGTTGGTGGGTGTCCCTTTGGTTGATGCTTGGCAATGTGGGTGGATTGATTTCCTGCCTGTTGGGCCCTGTCCGGGGCCTCCCCCGGATAGGGCCACAGTGTCACCGGACCCCCCAGTCTCAGCCCCTATATTATTGTGCTGGGGGAGTAGGGTCAGTTCTCCTTCTCCACTATAAATCCTTGTAGATCTAAGGAATGCATTTTCTAAATTTTCCCTGTCTCCTGCCATTTTAAACATAGGAGGACATGAGGTCCTGGCCCACACCTGAGGAGTACCAGGCTTGAAAGACCCGTTGCTGTCCCTGTCCAAAGTCCTCCTGGTTGTGTTGCAGATCAAGACGATACCTGACGATTTCAGCTGCCACTGTGCTGACACCTCCCACTCCCCGTGTTGTCCCTGTCCTTGTCCATCTGGTCATGCTTCCGACCTGGACTAAGTTTAAATAGACTCTGGACTCAGCCCACATGCATTTATTAATTATTACAATTTGTACTCTTAATATGTTCACCCGGCACAGCCAGAAGAGGACTGGTCACCCCTCTGAGCCTGGTTCTTCTCTAGGTTTCTTCTTAAATTTCGGTCTTCTTAGGGAGTTTTTCCTAGCCACTGAAATTCAACACTACTGTTGTTTGCTCCTTGGGGTTTTTGTGACAACTGCTGATGTAAAAAGGGCTCTATAAATAAATTTGATTGATTGATTAAAGAAATAAACAGTGATTATACAACTGCACTCTTAGCTTAAAGTCAATGTAGTCAGCAGCCAATGATAACCAGTGAACACAATTTTCTGAACTGCAAAGCAAGCAAAATCACATGGCCTACCAGTATGGACAGAGTTGAGGTGGATGAATCGAATGCAATCATCCTTTGGCAGAGTGCTTCCCAACACAATCTTTTGTCCTCAAATATCGTGATAGATTCCATGTTCTATCTTGAAGGCAGAGCCATATTACAGCTATCTAACTAATAGTTGCTTAATCTTCTAATCAATTCCTGTCTGAGTTGTTCAGTGCAACTCTTCCTGGCTGTGCTGTCCGGTGCATTTGACAAATAAACCTTATAATAATAATGATACATTAAATTTATATAGCGCTTTTCAAAGACCCAAAGACGCTTTACAATACATACATAACAAACAACTACAGATTGAGCAATAAGACAAACCGTAGCTAACAAAACAGAAACAAAAAGGCGGGAGGGGTCAAACAACAGGGCTGGGGCTAGGGATAGGCTTTGAACAGATGAGACTTGAGGTGGTGGATGAAGATGGCAACAGATTTGGAGTCACGAATGAAATGTGGAAGTGCATTCCAAATTCTTGGAGCAGCCTGTGAAAAAGCCCTGTCTCCAAAGCTCCACAGCTTGGATCGAGGGATGATAAGGAGGCCAGCAGTGGCAGAGCGGAGTGACCTGGAGGAATGGTATTGGGGAATAAGGTCCGAGAGATAGGGTGGAGCAAGTTGGTGGAGGGCTTTATACATGAGAAAAATAATTTTGAAGTCAATGCGTTTATAGATTGGGAGCCAGTGGAGTTCTTGTAGGATGGGGGTGATGTGCCGCCAGGATTTGGTGTGTGTGAGAAGTCTTGCAGCTGAATTTTGAACTAGTTGTAGTTTATGGAGAGATGAAGAGTTAATGCCAGAAAGGAGAGAATTGCAATAGTCAAGACAGGCAGAAATGAATGCATGTATTAGGGTTTCAGCGGCAGTGCGGGACAGGGAAGACTGTAATTTGGCAATATTGCGGAGGTGGAATAATGAGGATTTGACTGTCTGTTTTATGTGTTGTTCGAAGCTGAGTGAGGAGTCCAGTATGACACCGAGGTTGCATGCTTGAGGGGATGGAGATACAACAGAGTCATCAATAGTGGGGGTGAAGGTGCCGGCTTTGGTTAGTGTGGATTTTGTACCAAGTAGTAGAAGTTCAGTTTTGTCACCATTAAGCTTGAAGAAGTTCTGCTGCAGCCAGGTTTTTATTGTTGCCAGGCAAGTTTCAATATGAGACAGAGGAGGGTTGGTGAGGGATTTAGTGCTGAGGTAGATCTGATTGTCATCGGCATAGCAGTGGAAGTCCAGTTTAAGGTGACGGATGATCTGACCAAGGGGGTGGATGTACATGATAAAGAGCAGGGGCCCAAGAACGGAACCCTGGGGGACACCCTGTGTGACTGAGTCAGAATTATGACTATGGACCGAAATGTTGTGAGTACGGTTGGTGAGGTATGAGCGTAGCCAGGAAAGTGCGGCTCCCTCAACACCCAAGGCTTTGAGCCTGGTGAGGAGGATCTGGTGATTGACTGTGTCAAAGGCAGCACTCAGGTCAAGCAGGATAAGGATGTTGAGGGCGCCAGCATCAACAACTTTGAGGAGGGCAGTTTCAGTACTGTGAAGTGGTCAGAAGCCAGATTGAAAAGGCTCAAACAGACAATTATTGAGGAGGTGGCATTGAAGTTGGGTGGCAACAGTCCTTTCCAGGGTTTTCGCAAGGAAGGGGAGGTAGAAGATGGGGCGGAAGTTATTGAAATTGGTAGTGTCCAGGCCAGGTTTCTTTAAGATGGGTGTGACAACAGCATGTTTAAAGCTGGAGGAGACGATGCCATGGTAGAGAGAAAGATTTACTATTTGAGTGATGTAAGGACAGAGAGCAGGAAGGCAGGCTTTAATGAGAGTGGCAGGAAGGGGATCCAGGGAGCAGGTAGTTGTTTTTGAAGATAAAATAGGTTTTGTGATAAATGGTGAGTCGACTAGGGTGAAGGTGCTCAGGAGGGTTTGTATAACAGGAGAGGGTAGGTGGTTGAGAGTGGAAGAAGGAACTGGGGGAGATGGGTTAGCCAAGGTAACATTTTTTGTTTGAAGTGGGGCCATGGAGTTGAAGGCAGCAGGTAGTGTAGTATTGAACTGGTTGGTGAGGTCTTCGGGCGTGCAAGGTGCAAGGTCCAGGGGAAGGGCAGAACAGATTGCATCCGAGAGTGTCTGAGGGTCGACAGCTTTTATGTTGCAGAAGGAGATGAGTCGTTTCACAGTATTGTGTGGTATGTTTGAGGAAAAAGAGAAATTCAGGATCTTATGGTCAGATAAAGGAAACAGTGAAGGGGAGATGTGAGTGATGTTGAGGGCAACAGTGCAAATTATAGATCAAGAATGTGGCCCTTGATGTGGGTTGGGAAATTGACATGTTGGGTGATATTAAAGCAGTCACAGCAGTGAAATCAGAGGTGAGTTTAGTGCTTGAGGAGTCAATGTGAATGTTCATGTCGCCAAGCAGCAGAAAGCGGGAGGAAAGTGATACTGCTATGGTGAGTAGTTCTGCTAGGTCCGAAAGAAACGAATCATCGTTTTTTGGAGGTCGATAAAGTAGAATAGTGGTGAGGGAACAGGCTGATTTGTAAGCGATGTATTCAAATGAGAGAAATGAGGGAAGAGACAGCTGAGTTACTTTATAAATTGATTTGTGCAAAACAGCAAGGCCACCGCCGCGGCCAGTGAGGCGGGGTTGGCATTGATAGCTATAACCAGGGGGAGTAGCTAGATTAAGGGAGAAAAATTAATCAGGTGTTTGCCAGGTTTCAGTAAGTAAGAGGAAGTCCAGGTTATTGTCCAATATGAGTTCATGAACGAGGAGTGATTTATTGTTCTTAGAACGAGTGTTTAAAAGAGCAAGATTGGTAGTGTAACAGGGTAAACTAAGGTTGGGGAAAGCGGTAGGTTGGAGGGCACAGAGGCAGCTAAAATCAACGGAGCGAGAGGAAGGATAGAACTTGATACGGGAGTTAGACCAGATAGATCTTATGTTGGTGCTGGTGTTAGCATTGCCCGACCATTTGCGTCGACAGCCTCGATGGATATAGGGTTGTCAGCGTAGAATGCCCAGTGAGCTGGCACACCTAGCTACTTCCGAAGAGAGGCGATAGTTGTTGTTAATAGATTCCAGGGTGAAGGGAGAGTAGTGATTGTTACAAGTAAAAACTGCAGGAGAGAACCAATGTAATCCAGGGTTGAGGTGTTGTCAGGATGAGCATGGGGAGCAGAGTTGGCAGGTACATGACGACGAGATGAGTTAGCAGTAGAAGTGTTAGCAATAGCATAGATGAGACAACCGGGCCAGGCCAACTCACACCAACCAGCGGCAAGGCCGGCTAACATAAACCCAGAAAAAGCACACCCTCGCCAGAACAACAAATACAAGGAGAAAGTGTAAACTTAATCTATGTAAGTGATTTCTGGGGCACAGTGGTGGCAAACAGGAGGTGACCAGGATGCCAGAGCCAAGAGCCAAAGAGAGAATTCCTTCGGGAGAGAAGCCGTGGAGCTAGCCGGTGAGTAGGCAGTGGGTTGGGGAGCGGGGGCCTCAAGCGTGGTAGAGCAGGAGAGAGGTCCAATGATGGAAGTCCACAGGGAGTTGATAAATAAATCCACGAGTAAATTAATCCAGTCGGGAGGTGGTAGTCCAGTGTTGGGTGTGGAAAATATTTTCTATGCAGATATTAGCTCTAGCACCGCAGAGGTTCAGCAAGTGTCGCGGTCAGGAGTTAAACAACAGCTGAAAAACTGATAGCTAGCTAAGTCCCAGCTCACTTCATACAGACAAGCCAAGGGGTAGAAGACGTAAAACAAGACAATAAACCAGATGGGTACAAAAAAACAAAAAACCTTGAAAAGGATATACCACCAGGTAGGCCTATCGCCTATAATTTTTCTGAGAAAGATGCGTCTATAGTAGATTACTAAATCACATTTAATATGTGTCGGCTAATATTATCGTAGATATACTGTACTCTGTTTTTACCAGCCATCCAACCTACCAAAGCCGGAGAAAATTTAATTAGCACTTCATCGGTCATCTGGTTATGTGCGCCCACCTTTGCACGCATGATGATCACATACAACAACTGAGGGGCGCAATTGTTATTTTGGTTCAAACAACAATGTTTTTAAGACAATACATTTGAAAAAAATTCAAACATGCAACGTGTCATAATTATTTCGCGCACCTATTCTTTTTCAACTGAAGTAATCCAAATATAATCATTTTTTCAAAAGTATCTGTAATCCAATTACAATTTCCTAGTTGGTTACGTAACAGATTAGTTATTGTTTTTCTGTAATCCATGACATGTAACGAATTACTTGTAAAACCCGTTACTCCCCAACTCTGTTTACATCAACACAGCCAACCATTTCAAAGAAATTGCAATGCCATATTGACAATGATATGGCTGCTATGAAATAATATCATATTCCAGAAATGAGCAGAAAGTCATGGCGTAATAGTTCCCAGAGGTTCTGGGGTGATGTTAAATACAGAGCTACAATCGAAAAATTGGACCCTTGCATAGGATCCTGGATTATCAACATGTTGTACGATAAGGTTGTGGAAGACGAAAAAAGTGTTTGCAACTTATCATGTAAAATCTCTTCAGTCGGTCGAATAACAGGTGACTATGTCAGATATAATTGTATATACAGGAAGAAGTATCATGACAAACAGATTTCTAGTACAGAGACCAACACAGAGTAGAGTCATGACAGTTGTTCTGATTTCACTTTGCCAAGGTTCAAACTGATATTCCTTCCCAACTGTATAGATGACGCCACCAGTCCTTGCTGAATGCACATACAAGGAACAGTTGTCACCATGATGTAACCTATGGATTGCAAGGTTTACACACAAACATAGATCTAGGAGACATAAGTAATCTTAGCATGTCAGTTGCCCAGACAACTTGGTGAAAGCTCACACACGACAGCTGGGGCATGTTACTGTAGGTATTTTGCTAACTCAACAGTAAGGATGGAGTCCTGCTCACCTGTATAATACACAGAGCAGGAGCCCCCTGCTGCTATTAAGACGTTCCCCCAATGACCTCTGGTCATTGTGGCCAAACAACTCAATCTTTGTCTCATCTGACCATAAAACTTTCATCCAGAAGGCTTTTTTCTTTGCCCATGTGGTCAGTTGCAAACTTTAGTTGAGCTTGAAGGTATTGATTTTGGAGCAGGCTTCTTTCTTACATCGCCTTTCAGTCCATGGCGATGTAAAACTCGACACTGGTGACACTGGTGTTGCAGCAGCTTCCAGTTCATGGCAGACCTGTGCCTTGGTGGTTCCTGGGTTGTTCCTGACCATCTGAGCCAATTTACTCTCTGCTGAGGGTGACAGTTTGGGTCTTCTTCTAGACCTTGGCAAAGTGGCTACACCTCTTAATAACTTGTACTTACGTACAGTTGTTTGAGCCGATGATCTTGGAATCTGCAGTTATTTAGAAATGGCTCCATCCTCTTCCTCAGATCTGCACTGAGCTCCTTGGACTTTCCCATTTTACGGTGTTGGTCAATCCAATGAGTGCTGTCAAACAAACCCTTTTCATGTTGGTACAGAGAAGCTACCAGCTGTAGTCAATCATGATCAGCAACAGGAAGTTAAGAGGCCTTGGCCAATTAAAGGACATTTCAGAACGTTTCAGCACCACTGAATTAATTATCTAAGTGGGTGTATGTATATTTTTGACCCTATCTGTATAATTTTGACCTGTGTGGATTGCAGAAAACCCCAAATGAATGAACCTGTACACCAAATTCATTCTACCCCAGAAAAAGAACAGTTCAAAGAACTCATTGAAAGCCCAATATTGCCATGACATTCATGTCCATGATGAGTGCATGTAAACCTCCGAACGCAACTGATTAGATTCAACTTCTTTGTCATTGAACAAGTGCAGTACAACGAAATGCAGTTAGCAACTAACCGAAAGTGCAAATATAAGAGGGCAGACAATTTACAAGTATTAAGTATGTGCATAGTACAAGTGTGATGTATAAATGTGAAATGAGGGCAAATGCAGTACAACATGGCAATACTAAATGTGCAATTAAGGCAAATAGAGGGGGGCAGAAAATGTACAAGTATTAAGTATAGTGTATGTTACAAGTGGGGTAAATAGTTGTGCAGGTACAAATAGCAAATCTGAATGGCATTCTAAAAGTGCAGTCGAGGCAAATTGAAGGAGTAAGGTGGCAACTGAAATGCAGGGATAGCAGCAGTGAGGTTCCCGAGGTAGATAAGTACCTGTAACTACTGAAAATGACCTTATCAGACTTTGCAAGGCAGCGACAGCGTCGTATAGTACAAAGGGAGTAGCGCAACAAGGTCCCTGAGTGGCGGGGGGTATGGCTAGTGATGGGTCACAGAGTTCAGTAGGGTTACAACAAATGGAAAGAAACTGCTCCTGAGCCTGCTGGTGCGGGAACAAAGAGACCTATACCACTGATGATGCCGCGCACTCTGTGCAGACACCGCATGCGCTGGAGGTCTACGATGGCTGGGAACTGGGCACCAGTGATGTGCTGGGCAGTTATCACCACCCGTTTTAGGGACCTCCGGTCGGCAACAGAGCAACAACTAAACCACGCTTCGGTGCAGTTAGTCACAATGCTGTCGATTGTGCAGCGGTAAAAGTTCATGGAGGACAGACGGGCCTTCTTCAGCCTTCTGAAAAAGTACAGGCGCTGCTGCGCCTTTTGACCAGGGCTGAGGTGTTGAGGGTCCAGGAGAAATCCTCGGAGATGTGGAAACCCAGGAATTTGAAGCTGAACACACGCTCTACCTCAGTGAAATGGATGAGAACTGGGGCTTGACCGCAGTCTTTTGACTTCCTATATATTATAACAGCAATTTTCATATATTTTGTAAATTAAAATGGAGGAATGTGTACAAAAAGAGAAGTATTTTTTTTTCTTCCAATATGGATGATAGTACCCTAAAATGAAAGCCAGTCTGCACTAACGGACTGTATCATTTCAAAGTGCTGGAATGCAGTGCCAATGAAACAGTGTCAGTATAGGTAGGACACGTGCAGAGTAAATTACCATAGACGTCAATTACAAAGACTTCCATACTTACAACAAGACTCAACGCAAATAAACTAGAAACACAGACATGACAGTGAACTGGGGCGACTAAATAGACAGGTGATAAGAAGACAATGAGACAGATGAAAAGACCAAAAGACAGGTGAAATCAATGAACACAAGGGATAGGAAACTAAACATAGAGAATAACTAGAGCTTAAATACAATTAACATAGACATGTAACAACCTGCACTGGACAGGCCATGCCCAGCTGTTACCGCCAAAACAAAAATTATCTTGTCTAACTACTTTTGAAGTTTAGCAGAACCCTTTTCCAGAACTTTTTCATAATGAGCTTGACTAGCTGAGATTACAAGCATTACCATAAACAATGAACCTGGTTCTTTTGACTACACCTCTCTCTTTACGGTATTAATTAGTCAGATATCATTTACATCAGGCCGTTTGGTCACATCCAACACCAATACATCTCCACTTGACACAATACTTTTTTCGTTACCCTTACTTTCTTACCACTTTTTGCAGTGGAGTACTAACATAACTCAGGCTTGTTTTCTTGTCATTTTTGCTGTTTTCACTACAGTCATGTTTACAGTACAGCACAATGAATGTTTCAAAAGAGGTGCTCTCCTTATTGTTTCTTTATTTCTTGTCATTACAGACCATTCAGGTCCTGACCTTCATTCTCCCAAGCCTATATCCTCAAAACTAACATTCAAGTTCAGCACAATCCAGCACAGTTGTAGCTAAACTGCCTGTCACAATATTGAAAAATGTATTGGGTTTTTACATATCTGCCTTCTCATGGGTCCTCCCTCAGCGAAGCAGTGACTGATAGGGATATTAACAAGACAACGTAAATCATATGAACTGAATCCACCATTTCAGTAACAAGTGCAATAAATGCAACCAGGTACAGATCCATTTTTCTAGTTTTATTTATCTTTGTGCTGCATAATATAAGTAAACATAAGTAGTCATCCAAAACCACAGACATAGGAAAGAAGCATGCTAGGAAAAAAGTGAATCTACCCCTTATGGCATATTTTCTCTAAGACAGCAGGCTATTTGTGAGAAGCCTGTAGGGCAGGGTTGGGTAGGTTACTTTTTAAATGTTATCCATTACAGTTGCAAGTAACTGTTAATTGTTATCAGTAACATAACATTACTTTCATATTAAAAGACATTGTAAAACAAACAGGAATATAACCAATTGTACAACACCTATTGCCGGATCAATCAACTTTAGAGTTTACATACCTGGGCATATATATGGATTGCCTATCTACACGCAATACCCCAAAGCGACAAGAAAAATTTGTAAATAAGTTTTCAGTCCCTTTGCCCTGATTGACCAAATTGAGCTCAGTTGAATCCTGTGTCCTTTCATTGTCCTTGAGATTACTCTAGAAATGTGGCAAATTCAATCAATTGGACATGATTTAGAAAGGCAAACTAAATGGTAATTTCTGGAAAAAGGTATTCACAACATTATAGATTGTTAGAAATCAGCCATTTCGTATAGTGGTTGAAATATTAATCGCATACCCGGTTGTCAAGGGAGAGAGTAATTCAATTATTTATTGCAGCATTTGATAGTCTATTGTTCATGATGTTACAAACTCAGTCTCATCTCATCTCAAAGAACTTCCGGTCGTACTTCAGCTTTAAAGACAACACAGCCTGCAATAAACATCCCAGTATTGTAAGCCCATTGGCTAATTACTGTCGTACTTTGAATGAACATGACTTCCTGTGTATAAACAGATCTGTTGATAAACAGATGTTCTTTTGTTATCTAAACATAACAAGCATACACTTCAACAACATAAAGACCAAAATATCCTTATTTTTTCAAGATTCCATTAAAACCAGAAAAGGAACCAGGCAAGCCTAGTTCAGCCAGCCCGTGATTAGAAGGGATGAGTGTTGTCTCTGGCTGGTTTCAATCAGCAGTTTTCTGCATGGCAGACTGTGTCTTTAACCACTATGGTATTTAAATAGCAGGAATGCAACCTTTTCCTCAGCTATTACATTTTTGCTGAAATAATGTGGACAGCAGAACATTTATTAACAGAACTAAAGTGTACTCTTGTACAAAGATTACTGTAGATGGTCATCCATACAATAACAGTTGAATAGCTAACCACTACGCTATGTGAACTACGAGGAAATTGAAAGCATTAGCTGAATCTCAAATCGCATACTACGTACTACAAGTACATACTTCGCGGATGATGTTGAAGTATGTACTGTTTTGTATATAGTAAGCTAGTATGCCAGGGCATACTTCCTCGTCAGAAAATTGTGTCTTGACGTTAGATCAATTTGTCAGACATTAACATCACACCAAGTTTGAATATTTAGCTAGACACCATTAATCATTGTGTTAAACTGACTAACGTTTCTTATTACGTTTACCTCCACCACAAATAGTATCTATAAAATGTACAGTATGGCTTTTATTAGCCATTAATAGGCCTGCTAGCGTCTACTTACTACTTGGAATAGTCATAAGAATTGAGCAATTGCTAGCGAGACTGAAGATGAACTTTACACTGCCAAAGCAATTTAATTTCATGGCACAACAACGTTTATTTTTCTTTCATTTGTGAATGACATTGATAGAATAACTATCAATATAGGTGACGATAACTTACTTTTTCGTCAAGTGAAATGATGAGAGAATTGTGGAAACCCATCCTCTTTTACTGCGCAAGGGGCTGTGATCTATATCACACCTAAAAGCATGCACAGATGCGTACTTCGAAAATCCACCAGAAATAGTTGCAATATTTTATTTAAGGCTTACTATGTAAAATAGCTAATGAAGCCTGAAGCCAGCAAGATTTTTGTCTATCCTGGACAAATCCTGATGGATACTTTGTTCTGTCGGAGCCACTGATCGAACACCGGTTGCTTGCATGGAAGTCCATATCTCTAACTACTACGCTATTTAACAAGGGGTAGTCAGTCACTCACTCACTCAGTAAGGGACATTCGCTCTTCTTGGCCGGCTCCGCTTACGTGGTCTGGCAAAAATGATCTTGAATGCAGCACCATGTTACAGCTATTTGTAGGCAAATAAAAGTCTATACTCCCCTAAACAATTCCTATCTGAAATCGGAATTAGACTGATTACCAAGTATAGCCTATTATTGTGTAGAGAAATATGCATCGGTAGTAATAAACAACATTTTCTATGGGTAGGCTAATGTTAACGTAGGCACACTCAGTTTTACCAGCCAAAACCCAAGATAATTAAACAAGTGCTTCGGTCACTAATCTCATTTATCTGGTTATACGTGGCCACCTTTGCTCACATGCTGATCAAGCACGACTGAGGAGGACAACTATAACTTTGGGTGTAAATAACAATGTTTTTAAGACATGCCACATGCAACGAGTCACAACTATTTTGCACACTTATTCTTTTTAATTTAAAAGTAATCCAAGAAGTAATCCTATTTTTTCTGATCACAATATATGTAACAGATTACTTGTAATCCTGCCTGTAGGCCTAAACCTAGCTTTGATAATAGACTGTGCCCCAACACACGTTTTGCATTACTGGGGCCATATTCACAAAACATGTTATCTTACCACTAGGTCCTAAACAGTCCTAAACAGCACTAAAAGGTCCTAGCTAAGAGTTTCATCTTAAAACCTATTCACACAGCTGCTAAGACCAACTTTTACTAAGGAATGAGAATAATTCTTAAGCCAAGAGAAAGGGCGGGGTTGACCCAGTTGCTATGGTTGATGTGTTCCACGAACAAGCTTACTTACCATGCCCACAGTGATTGGCTGATAGGGGAAGGGTCTCTGTCAGTGAATTCATCATAGCAATACTGTAGAAGGATGTGTCATCATGATGTGTCATGCCGTATTGAAATAAAGATATTCAAATAAAAATGTAGGCTAAGTGTCACTGATTAACCCTCTGACAGCTAGGGTTTTCAAATCTTCCTGTCACTATCTTGACATTTTGGCTTCTAAAATGGTCATCTTTTATAGTAGAAGGAAGTGCTTTATATTCTGGGATTCTGCAGACCCTCAGCTACATGAAGGATGTATTGAAAACACATTTTTTGAGACACTTACATGAGTAATAATGTGAAATAGTCAGAAAAATGTAAAAACGCGAGTGCACATATTTTGGTTATATATTGAAAAGAATAAGTAAAATATAATAGGTAGCCTCTTTTACATTATATTTGGATACCCCCAGGGGTTCAGAATAACTACAAGTTGAATGGTTTTGAATTTATAAAATAATAAAATGAACATGGCATTTTTTTTTACTCTCGTCCACATCTGTTTTTTTCTAAAAAATTCTGAAAATCATTGAAAATGCCCATATGGGGTCACTGAACTTATTCTGTCATATTGTACTTCCAAAAGCCACCACTAGATGGCAGTCCCTTCTTTTTTGAACTCCGAGGATTTAAAAAAAAAATTATGGGGTGTCTTTAAAAGGGGGTGCCTTTATTTCCTTTGGAATTCCCTACATGTGCCATATCTGGAAGAGGTGGAGATTAGAACAGGGATGTGTCCAGTCTTCCTTTGGATGGTTATATCCACAGGTGACACTCTACACAACACAGCATAGGCGCACATTTGACCACTGGCTACCGTACCGTTATATCAAGTTATCATATAGGCCTAGTAATTCCACTAAAACAATGCAAAATAATAATAAACATTATCATAGAATAGCATTTAGGCTAAACTTACCCTATTTTACAAATAGGTTGATTCCGTCCTGATACTTTTCATCGTCTGAAAGTTCAGACCCATTTTCACTATCCTCGCTCTCCATAATCATTTATTCCACTTCTTTCGCTGTTTGGCCATTTATTTTTTCTCAAAACAATTGCTTGTAGCAACTGAATGCGTCTTCAATGCAATCCAGGTGCTTAATGACTTTATTGGGAGCATGGTAAGTGCGACACGCGCCTCTCCCCCTGGCGTGCTCGCTCGCTCTTTCTCTCTCTTTTGGGGAGGGGGGTGACATGGATAGACTTCACATTGGTTGTTTTACCACAGTCTGTGATTGGTTTATGTATTGTAGACTTCTAAACAACAGAATAAGATCAAGTATAATTAGTTAGGGCTGCTGCTGAAATCCTGAAGGACTATTGGTGATCACAATTTGTGATCACGATTGCGGGGCTTCTGGGGTCTGTAAGTACACAAATGAGACGTTGTTATTTGCAGCGGAATGTCGTTGTTCTTCTGGAAAAGAAATAAAGCCTCTAACTTCTACGGTTCCGGAGCAAAGAATAAAAATGTGTGACCTGGACGCGCCAGCGCGTCAACTAGTGGTTTTGTGATCGCGATTGTGGGGCTTCTGGTTTACGAAAGTACACAAACAAGAAGTTGTTATTTGCAGCAGAATATCCCTATTCACGTGGAAGAACAATGAAGCATCTAACTTCTACGGTTACAGAGCAGTGAATAATTTTTTTTTTCATTGACGCGCCCCCGCGTCAATAGCGCTCAGACATGAAACCAAGAATGATATACTGTACTGACTAGTCAAGATATATTCAGCTAATTGTCAGCCACTTACATGTCTGGCAGCTCGTAAAGAAATGCGCGTTCATCTTTTGATGAGGCAATAATTTGTGCAATTATGTGTCTCATCTATACCACCAACTACATCCGGTGGTCGAGCTATGGCCATGAAGTCGGCATTGTTTCTTTGTAGTTGGCGAACATCATGAGGAAACCGAATGATTCATCGCACAATATGGGGTCTAGGGAGGGCATTTATTGTTTGATGTAATATTCTATTGACAGATGACTGAGATATACGTAGTTTCTGTGCTGCATAGCTGCATTTTCCCTGTGTCCAAGTAGCATAGAGTTGTCACAACCATGATCTCCGGTGTTATTTTGGGTTGTATCTGTTTGTGGTGAAGTGACAGCATCCTTGACTAGCTCTACTATGGTCATAACACCGTCGCGATTAAGGCGATACCTTGCCTAAAGCTCAATATCAATAAATGTTTTTAAAATTTTGAAATTGAAATTTTGATTACGAGGCGGATTGCCGGCAGAAGCCCTTTTAGGATTGTTTGTGTCTAGCGACATATTACTGGCTAATAAGCTTTTAAAACGGCCCGTGGCAAAAGTCATACAGTTCATAGATACTAAACTTAAGAAATGTTACTCAGTTTAACACAATGGTTAATGGTGTCTAACAAAATATCCAAACTTGACGTGATGTTAATGCATAACAAAATTATACAATGTCTAGAGGCTATACTGAAAAATAAATGGTAAATGGTCAGCTCTGTGACGTAGTGGTTAATGACACAGCCTTTCACGTGGGCGACCCGGGTTCAAATCTCGAGAGGGCAGCTACGATCAACCCTTTCAGTTCAGGCTTGCTGAACTAGGCTTGCCTGGTTTCTTGTTATCCTAGCTCCAAGCTAAATGTTACATGATTCTGTGGCTGTTGTTTTCTTGGTATCATATTGCTTTTCATGTTGGTCTTTAATTGAACTATACAAAGGACTTTGGAAACATGGATGTACTACTATGCTGGCATTGCTTTATTTATTACATGTGTTGAATTTTATCTTAATTTTGTGATTTTGGTTAGTTCTGTTTTGCATAGAAAGCTATATGCATGTTTGCAATTACATTGTTTGCTTCACATATTAAAAACAGCCTGTTTACTATCTTGTAAGCTTGTTTGACACAGTCCGTGGTGCAATTTTGTGCCACTTCGTTGTTAAGAGCTTTTTGCTAGTGCAGGCTGACCTGTTAGATAAGCAAGCACCTTATTGTGTGCATGATTGCTTAAACATCAGTTAATTCACATATTAGAAGAACAAGTTTGGAAATATGACCCTGTATATGTTAAGATGTTTCATGTGCAATCGCATAGGTCCAAAATAAAAATAAACACCATTTTAAATGTTTGTGTTTAACAAAACATGGCCTAAATGATTCAAAATATTACCTAATGTGATTGGAAGCAAGTGAATTTAATTTACTGATTGACTAATCTTACCTATGTTATATTGAAGTTGCAAACAGCATAACAAATATCTTATGGATGTTGTGATCATTCTCATTGGTAATGGCCCCAGTACGATTTAATAGCTGCCTACTCTAAGGCATCTGGTGCAACACTCCTGCTTTCCGATCAGCTCTAGCTCCCCTCTCCCACTATTTCCATTAATCTACCTCATTCCTTTGAATTTTTAGTTCTACTTTCAAGAATTCACTCTAACTTGTCATTGTTCTTCTTCTGTCATTTTACCCCTCGCATCTCACCTTTTCTTACATTTTACCTCTGATTTCTTTCTACCATTTGATTAAGCTATGGATCCAGAGCCAAGCTGGATCCAGTAGGTCATTTGGGAATCCATCCCAAATGACCTACTATTTACATAATGGGTTACTTTTGATTAGAGCCTGGTGGGTAATTGCGGGGAATTTTGAACCAGTGTGGATGTAGAGAGCATCTGTATTTAAGATTAATTATTTTGAGTGTGGAATCGTGCTTCTTTTTCTTTATGCTCTACATGTACCAGGGTCCAACGCTAACTTTTTTTCTCACTGGCCCTAATAGGCCAGTTGGTCTGAAATCTACTGGCCCGGACTGTATTTTTACTGGCCCGAACTGAATAAAAAAAAAACATAATATAATTGTATTTTACAGATATATAGTACGTAAATATCATATCATCAGAATATTAATTCATATCACAGATTTGCATGTGACATGAGAGCTGATACAAGCAATTGCTGTTTACATAAATATTATGCAACGCACATCATTACTTTTTAATAAATGGTTATCAAAATATTAGCTACTGTACTATAAATATCATTATCATCTTTTTATGAAGATCCTTGCTTATTTGACGTGACACAAAAGCATGAAAATAAAATAATTGAGTTAATATATTTATGGTAACATAAATATGGCTCAATACAGTACTTGCACTAGTTGGTTGACTGGCTTCTTGTGTGTCACTGCTAGTAAGCGCTTAGGCAGGCGTAGTTAACATGACACTTTCTGTCAAACAAGCCATGTCCGTATGGTTTCTCTAAACTTATTCACGGACTATGTCATGGACGTAGTCCGTGAATGGTTTCTCCATCTTCACAATATGATAGGGGGTCATAATTAGTTTTTTAATGTGGCTACGCACCACCTAATTCGTTCGGAGCAGGCAGACGTGCAGCTGCAGGGCTGTCAACAGCCCGTTTTGCCGCCGCAATACACGCGACATGCTGCAGGGACTTAAGAGCAGGTTTTCAGTAGTTGTTCGTTCCGATAATAAACAACCCTACTATATCGGCTTTTGTCGGGAATGCACAACATGGACGGCAGTACATGTGTCCCTTGCCATTATCATTTTTGACCCATGGAACCTGTTCTTTCCACGAAAAAAAAATGATTGTGTTTGCTTTGCCTCGTATGATACCATATTTGGGTCCTGCTCTAGAATGCACTATGAACTATGATTGGTCAAAACAGACAAGCCATTGAATATTATTAGTCAAAAAGATGACACCGGTGCTGTACCCCACGAGGGGGCAGAAGAAGCGCCAAAGACGCATTTTAATGCGAGAACAAGCGAAAATCGAAACGGGAAGAATGACAAAGATGACAAGCAAATGTTTTAATACAATACTATGAAATTAAACGGGGGGCCCCTCCGGGCCAGTGACTGTCTTTGTCTACTGGACTGACGTTAGGTCTTACTGGCCCCGGGCCAGCGGGCCATCATTAATGTTGAACCCTGCGTACACTACCATTCAAAAGTTTGGGGTCACCATAACATGCTCCCACAACATCTCAGTAGGGTTGAGATCCTGTGACTGTGCTGGCCACTATATTATAGACAGAGTACCAGCTGGTCCTGATGGCGTCCCTGGGCGTGTGGTCAGAGCATGTGCTGGGCAGCTGGCCGAGGTCTTTGCTGACATTTTCAACCTGTCACTGGCCTAGGCGGTTGTCCCAACGTGCTTCAACACCGCAACCATTGTGCCAGTGCTGAAGCAGTCGACTGCATCTAGCCTGAATGACTTTCGACCTGTTGCACTCACCCCCACAATCAAGAAGTGCTTTGAAAGAGTAGTTCTGGCCCACCTTAAGTCCCTACCAGTTTGTCTACCGGTCAAACAGGTCTACAGAGGACGCCATCTCCACGGCTTTACGCTCTGCCCTGACCCACCTGGACAAAACAAACACCTATGCAAAATCAAAATATTTCAACAAACACAACGTAAGAAAGAAAAATCAAAACGGATCCATTTATGTGGCAATTATTGTTGGATGAACAACTAGCTAGCATGGCAAAATAGTACTATTAGCTAGCAAAACGTGCTTTGCCTTACATCATTGTTTCTCAATATAACTAGGGATAGAGTTGAAGCAGCAGTATTGATCGTTACATCTAAACAAGGTGAGAAAAATTTGTGTTTTAACTGAAAAGTTAGCTAATTAATGTAGTCAAGCAAACAAACAACTGGTACCTCCTACGTGCGTTCCTATTGTGAACTCCTTCCTTCTACCGTGGGTCAACAGTGGTATCCGTGCCATGCTAAAGGCACGGACTGCAGCATTCAACTCTGGCAGCATGGACAATTATAAGAAATCCCGGTATGATCTCTGGAAGGCAATAAAAACTGCAAAAAGTCAATACAGAGTCAAAGTAGAATCTCTCTACCAGGGCTCCAATAGCAGGAACATGTGGAGTGGTCTGAGAACCATCCCTGATTATAAAGGCAATACAGGTAGTGTGGGGGAAGTGTCGGCTTCTCTCCCAGAGGAACTGAACTCTTTCTATGCTCGCTTTGAGAAAATCATCCCTGGCATGGATACTCAAATGGACCAGGACGGCTACCCTTTCCAAATGACCAGGTCAAGACGTCTGTAAAGCCCTAAAAAGGATTAACACCCGCAAGGCTCCTGGACCAGATAACATCTCAGGCCGTGTTCTCAAGGTCTGTGCTGACCAACTGGCTGATGTCTTTACTGATATCTTCAACCTATCGCTACGTCTGTCAGTGGTCCCCACCTGCTTCAAAAAGTCAATCATTGTTCCTGTGCCAAAAAAGCAAAAAGTCCTCTGCATGAATGACTACCACCCTGTAGCACTCACACCAATCATCATGAAGTGCTTTGAGCGGCTGGTTAAAACACACATCACAGACTCCATGCCTGCAACACTTGACCCGCTACAGTTTGCCTACAGACAAAACAGATCCACAGAGGACGCCATCGCTCTGACCCTCCACTCTGCACTCTCTCATCTGGACAAAAGGAACACATATGTAAGAATGCTGTTCATTGACTATAGCTCAGCCTTCAACACCACTGTGCCCCACAAGCTGGCAGTTAAGCTCAGGGATCTGGGTCTCGACCCCACTATGTGCAGATGGATCCTGAACTTCCTGACGGGCAGACCCCAGGTGGTGCGGATGGGCAACGCCACCTCCTCCTCACTGACTCTCAGTACTGGTTCACCCCAGGGCTGTGTGTTGAGCCCGCTCTTGTAATATCTTCACCCACGACTGCCTGGCAACTCACGTCTCCAACACCATCGTTAAGTTTGCTGACGACACCACCATCATAGGCCTGATCTCTGAAAACGACGAGTCAGCCTATAGAGACGAAGTAAGGTCACTGACTTTGTGGTGTCAGGATAACAACCTCCAGCTCAATATCAGCAAAACGAAGGAGATGATGGTTGATCACTGGAAGCAGCGGCGGGGAGACCACGTCCCCATACACATCAATGGGTCTGCAGTAGACAGAGTTCACAACATCAGGTTCCTCGGGGTCAAAATCAGTGATGACTTAACCTGGTCTCATCACTCTAACGTTGTGGTGAAGGAGGCCAGGAAACGGCTCTTCTTTCTACGCCGATTAAGGAGATTTGGCATGGATTCCAGGATACTCACCAACTTCTACAGATGCACTATCGAGATTTTCCTGACCGGCTTTGTCACCGCCTGGTATGGCAGCTGCACCGCCTTCGACCGCAAAGCACTTCAGAGGGTGATTAAAACAGCAGAGAGCATCACAAGGTCTGACCTGCCATCCCTGCAAGATCTCTACACAGAGAGGTGTAGGAGGAGGAGCAAATGGATCATTACAGATCCCAGCCACCCATGCCATGGACTGTTTACCAAGCTGCCGTCAGGCAGAAGGTACAGGAGTATTCAGTCCAAAACAAACAGGCTACAGGACAGCTTCTTTCCACTGGCTGTAAGGCTGCTCAACTCGGGAACCCCTCTTCCCTTCCATCCATAGTCCATGCACACCTGTCACTTTATATCATGCACACCTGTCACTTTTACATTGCACTACGGTTGTATAGTTGTATAGTTATTATTATTGCTGTGTGTTTTTGTATAGTGTTATTACTGATTGATTGTGTTATCTTATTTTTTAAATTATAAATACTGTTACTTTTTAACTTTTAACTGCACTGTCAGGAGTAGGAAAACTAAGCATTTCATTGCCGTAACTTGTTATTGCCATGACAAATAAACCTTTTGAACTTTGAACTTTGAGAGGCATACACTCTAAAATAATTTGTTTAGCGCACCGAGAGAATAGGAGCTGTTTCGTGTGCAGTGCTCACAGGGAGAACCACTATTTTTTCGAAAGCGGTAAGGACGTCTGTGCTTCTCGTACAGCCTGTCGCCATAGAGCGTATTGGTGGCTCTGATTACTATAACAGTGCGATCTGTTTTCCTCAATGCGTGCTTTGTGACTCTGTTTTTGTTGTGCCTTTTTTTGGTATTAAAGAAACTCAATAAGGTATATCTGCAGACCGCAAGTCGGGGGCGTTACTTAATATGGGGGTTCCTGAATATTAAGTTATGCCCACTGAATATAAATTTACACCCACTGATGTTCGCCATTGGTCAGTTTAAATGGGGGTTCCTGAATATTAAGTTACACCCATTGATGTTCGCCATTGGTCAGTTTGGGGACATCCTGGTTTGACACACGTTTCGACGCTAGGTGTCATGTATGGGTATGACGTCATTACGTTGAGTGTACTAATGGAGGCAGAAGAGTTAACTAAAGTTACAACTTTATCTCAGAGTCCATGTGATTTCATTCAATGTCTTTTGTCATGATATAACACTAGGTTCAAGTGGTTCAAGCATTGATATAGAAAACAAAAGTGTATTTGCTTTGACTACATGTTGAAAAAGCACTCTAGTCTGATTATGCATGTACCAATTATGTAAAATTAAATGGTATTTTCCAATACCATTTAATTGTATTTTGTTTCAGGATTAAAATTGTTTGATAACATACAACTGAAATATATTAATTTGAAGACTGAAGTTCCTCTAAAAATAGTTTTAAATGTTTTGGTTGCAGTCAAGAATGAGACACTGGTGGTTTAGAAAGCTGCTGAGTGCAGTTATAATACAGACACTTGCAGGTGCTGGTCATATAATTAGAATATCATCAAAAAGTTGATTTATTTCAGTAATTCCATTCAAAAAGTGAAACCTGTATAGTGTATACATTCATTCCACACAGACTGATATATTTCAAGTGTTTATTCCTTTTAATTTTGATGATTATAACTGACAACTAATGAAAACTCCAAATTCAGTATCTCAGAAAATTAGAATATTGTGAAAAGGTTCAATATTGAAGACACCTGGTGCCACACTCTAATCAGCTAATTAACTCAAAACACCTGCAAAGGCCTTT
>JACXGI010011712.1:0-24367 GCA_016801175.1 Esox masquinongy | reverse complement strand
TCTAATTTTCTGAGATACTGATTTTGGGGTTTTCATTAGTTGTCAGTTATAATCATCAAAATTAAAAGAAATAAACACTTGAAATATATCAGTCTGTGTGGAATGAATGTATACATTATACAAGTTTCACTTTTTGAATGGAATTACTGAAATAAATCAACTTTTTGATGATATTCTAATTTTATGACCAGCACCTGTAGACACTGCAGAATTTTTAAGACAAAACACGAAAATCGGAAGTCTTTAGCCTCATTCACACCAGGCACGGCATAAATGATCATGCGGTACTGCAAACATCACAATCAATCTACCCAAACATCACAATAAATCTTCTGCATCTTCATAACCAGTATCGCAAAGATGGAGAAAAGCCTTGTTTTGTTAGCGTTTAGCAAGGTGACGAGCAGGAGCTTCTCTCAATTTAGGTTTCATTGTATTAGATGAAATTAAAACTTTGAAGTCACGCAGGATATATATTTATTTTCTGATTATTTTGAAAATAAATATAAATAACATTTTCTATTTTTATTTTGAAATATTTAACCAAATGGGTCAAATATTTAGCATAAATCTCAAACTTTGATATTGTAGGCTACTACAGATATTGAACTGTCAAAGCTTTTCTTGCAATCCCATTAACACATAGTTGAAAGCTACATATTAGCTCTTCTTCAGTGGTAAATCAACTTCCATTTCTGACACCGTACGGAAAAGCACCACACAAGTTGGAAAATGTCAACTCATGCGACACACCTGCCATACCGCATCCAAATCTGGCCGAGTGCGGTAGATTAGCCAGAGCAGTGCGAACTGCTTTCTATTGAAATTAATGGACTTCTGCCGGAACCTATACATTGTGCCGTGCCTGGTGTGAACAAGGCTTTATTGTGGATGCCAAATGTATAATGTTTCACCACAGACTTTTATTTTGATGGCAAAATACGAAGACTGGAGGTCTTAATGTTGCTGCTGAATCTCTCATGCCTGCATGACGCTAATCTATTGTAGCCTACTGTAGCAATCGCGTTGTGACAGTTAGCTAGGTAGCTTCTTAGCTTTAGTTGTCGCTCAGACGATGGGTTAACTTCTTTATATGAATGTGACAGCCACTTACTGACAGTTCAACACAAATGTGCGCATGTACAGACAGTCAGTTACGTTTCTCTGACCTCACTAGCTAGCTCGGTACTCCAAACGTCAGGTGCAGGTGGGTGCAGGATGTTGTTGCTCTGATCTGATGCTTGTACGATAGTGAACTGTGCGCAATGGAGAAATGCACTCAGCTAGATAAAAAACTAATCGTATATTAGTATTTCATAAAATATTCTGTTTTTCTGTGGCGGCGCATCACAATTTAGCAGCGGCGGAGCGTCGCTTTGATTACAATAAGAGGGAAACACTGCAATTCCTGTATAGCAATGTAATTTCTTTGTGTCTTTACCTTAACAGTGTTTTGTGCTATGCAATGTTCTTGCTATAGCTGCCAAGTCAGTCTGGGCAGGTAATTAGGGTTGATTGAGTCAGTCATTTGCCCCCCCCCCCGACTGTACTTTGATAACAGCAGTGTTAAAAGAAATGTCTGAAACTACATGCCTCACTTCTGGTGACTGGTGTTAAGAAAAAAACAAGGCTGTTTTCTGTGTTTTTTTCTGCATTTGAACCCTCAGTGTGTAACTCTCTCCTAGGTCTACACTGTTACATTGACCCTCAGGACAACTATCCGACAGGACCAAGAGAAAGTGGCCAAGATGTTCAGCACCAAAAGGTCAGATTGGCTTTTGTATTTTTTCGTGCTGTTGAAAAAATCACCATATCAGCGCATTTTAAAATGTCTTTTTCTGATACGAACTGACATTTTGTTTCAGTTTCATTCTATTTCTGCTCATGTTTTTAGCTGAATTTGACTTCAGAGAGCTGTATAGCAGACTTTTAAGCTAAGGTCTACACAAATGTTATTTGGCACATTTGCTTTAGACATACAGAGGTCAATCACAAAGGATGACAGTTTAGATGGACAGTTTAGAAGTAAATTTTTATCTTTTTTTGATATGTTACTGTTTCCATAAATGCATGGAGACTTAAACATGCCAGTAGGGAGTTTTCAGTAGTCTGCATTTAAAAAAAAAAAGTATTTCAAATGCGCTCTGAATGCAGGAAAGTGCAGGCTGGTCTCATAAAGAAAATACACGGTATCACACAGGAAGTAAATCCCCTGCATTAGTATATATATATTTAAATTTTTACAGTCAATAAAACGTGAAGCAGTTTACATTTGGAAAGTCAGTTTTATGTACATTTGTATGTATTACTTACTATGTTATGTTCTGTACCACAGCTAGGGACAGTACTACACCCATGTAGCTTGAAAGGAAGTAAAGTTTTGCTAGTGATCTGTGGTCCGGGATGGAGGCTGAGCATAAACTCCATCAGCTCCAACCCTGATGCTTGCGAGTTCAAATCACAAAAGCGTTATCTAAACTTAACCCTTAATGATTGTTTAAATTTCTGTTCTGTTATGGGAGCGTTACCAAACCTCAACCACTTTTCTTCTGTAACCTGCAAATCGCTTTCCTCTTATATTCGCATTTGGGCGACGACATCACCAACATCGACATCACCAACCTTGTACATCTCACCAGGTTGCCAATATGAAAACATATGTACATGACAGGAACTATCCATTGGTAAAAATGTTCGTCTGACTGTTACATAATACATAAGTATGTGTACATAAGTGGTGACTTAACATCACGTATGATTCCCTACAATCTGTAATGAGACCACATTGAATATTATCCCTACGGTTAAAGGTGCTATGTTAAAACATACTAAAGTTGTTTATTTTTTTACTTACTATTTTAAACAGACATTTAAATCAAAATCAATGTTTATCTCCACCTCACACATTTACCTGTTGATAAACTTTGTTTTCTAAATGTCAATATGTGAGGTCTTGTTGGGCAAAGATACATCACACAAACTTTTGGCACTGCTACGACAGAGAAAGTGTGAGAAAGTGTGTGGTATTGAGGATCAACGAGATGTATGATTGCAGAAACTCTATTTTTGTTATAAAAATGTAGAACTTGAATGTGAATGTCATGGTCAACAGGCCCAGCCTACCCCTGTGTTTTCAGAATGCAACAGAGAATATTTTCCAACAAGCAATGGATTAGTCTCAAGACAGCCACAAATCACTCAGATGTCTTTTTGACCATGAGAAATGTATAATTTTGCTATGGATCAGCTACACAACCAAACAATGGATGAGTCGACAAAATAAGGTCAGCCCCAGTAGAAACCTAAGCTGCATCGATGGATTTTTAATGTTGATTTTCCATCCACTACACACAAACACACACCCACACACAACAGTCCCTGGAGGTGCCATCTGCGTAAACATCAAGACTTTAATTAAAAGTATTTCATTAAACATTAATCGGTCTCACATCTAATATAGTACTTTACCTTTTGTAAGGATAATATATTTAGAACCTTCCTTTATCTACCTAGGGAAATGACATTAGCACTGGGTGTCTCTAAATACATTTACTATAACTTCTCTTAGATACAGCATAAACTACATTACTGGGGCCTAAATGGGCCCAGAGCCTCAGCATCCAGTCACGGCTTAATAGGTTGTGTTTACACATGCTCATTAAAAGGTAACTTGAGCACCATTCAATTAAATCTTTCTTTCTGAGGGAACATTTATGTTGTGAAGCTATGTATTTATCCAACTCATTAAAACTTTGCCCCCTCTAGCCCGCTGCTAATGCAGCTGTAGCTTTACGTCTTCAACGGGGGGAAACTGAAAGGTCCCTATAATAGTCTTTGAGGGTGATGTAATTTGTATCTGTATTCGCTGCATTCTATTTGGAGCTGTGGTTCTCTAATGAGGCTTGCCAGTGCTTCTGTGCCAAAATAGTCCAGAAAACGGATGGTAAGGAAACTCGACCCATCCCCAGTTCCCACAGCACTCCTCAGGGCACTCCAGCTCATTATTTAGCCATCTTGCTGCTGTTCCCAAAATGGAACAGATCTCCAGGACACAATACACAACTGCTCTCTGGAATTACCTCAAATTTCTCGAACTCTGATACGACCTGAAATCTCTTCATTATATCCTCCCGGGGATGGACAAGGTTATCTGCTTCTAATAGGTCATTGTGACTTTCACATCTTCATCCCAAATGGCACCCTATTTCCCAAATAGTGCTCCACTTCTGATCAGAGGACCCCACTCCAAGGGACACACCTTTGGGGCACGAAACGAAGGAGGCTGTCTGTCCTGTATGCTGTTGGTTGACGGCTCTGTTGATGTCTGTTTGTTGAGAGGTCTCGTAATGCTGAGTCGAGCTGTCAAGTTTGGAGCTATAATCGCTTTCTGTTGGAGCTGTAATGAAATTCCTACAACAGTGTAAGTGGGACTCATTAGTCGTGGACAGACCCACATACCAACTGAGACGAGGTTTGCAACAAGATGCATAATGCTGTACTGTGCTCTATGCTGATGGACTGGCTGTATGCCATTCACATGCACTGAGTGGGAAAGATGACAACTTCACAGGGCGCAATGGGATGATAAAAGATACAGTGTTCCACTTAGAGAAAAACATATTCATTGATTGTAATTGAAAACTGAATTGATTTATGTGACTCTCATTTACAACAATGATTTAGAAAGTTATGTGGGCACATGTCAGGGTCTGTGTAGATTGCATGGGAAGCAAACAGTTCTTGTGGTCAACATGTTAGATGCCGGAGAAATGTGCAGGAGTAAAGACCTGAGCAACTTTGACTTTGGAGAAGTGGAAGAAGGTCACCTGGTCTGATGAGTCCTATTTTCTTTTGCATCATGTGGACGTATACGTGTGCGCCGTTTACCTGGGAAAGTGATGGCACCCAGATGCACTGTGGGAAGATGACAAGCCATAGGAGGGAGTGTGATGCTCTGGGCAATGTTCTGCTGGGAAACCCTGGGTCCAGGCATTCATGTGGACATCGATTTGACATGTGTCACCTACCTACATAAACATTGTTGCAGACCAGGTACACCCCTTCATGACAATGGTACTCCCTGATGGCAGTGGCCTCTTTCAGCAGGATAATGCGCGCCCTGCAACACTGCACACATTGTTCGGGAATGGTTTGAGGAACATGATGAAGTGTTCAAGGTGTTGCTCTGGCCTCCAGATTCCCCAGATCTTTATCCTATTGAGCATCTGAGGGACGTGCTAGACAAAGAAGTCTGACCCACGGCGTCTCCACTTCCCAACTTACAGGACTTGAAGTATCTGCTGCAAATGTCTTGGTGCCAGGTACCATATGCCTTCATGCCTCAGCGAGTCGGCACTGTTTTGGCGGCATGCGGAGGACGATCAGAACATTATGTGATGGTCAAAATGTTTGGCTCATCTCTGTATATCCTACATTTTTCTGTTTTCTGAAATCTCTGTCAAAGCATGGAAGTTTATACCGGAATCCTTACATGCCTGAAGGATCACATTCTCCGGTCTTCTACTTCGATTTTGCTCACGTGTTCTGTGATGAGGCAAGGCAACCATATTCGATTACTAACAGCCCCGAGCAGGTTTCAAACCATGGTGTCACAACGTTGCAGACACCTGTGAGGCAGTGACTTTATAAAAAAGATTTATAATCTCAGTTGAATAACAAAAATGGCATTGACCTCTGCCCACTCCACATAAACACACATGTAGACATACTGGACGCACTAGCACAAACACAAAGCTAAACATACATGCAGGCATGTATAGGCACACATACAGACACGCAAACACATGCATACAACATACAGTATGTAATTAGCATTCCAAATACCAGCCGGTAAAAGCTGCAGTGCAGTCAGTTCCCATAAAGGGTCTTGCACTTGATTAGTTATGTATGCATAGGAAAGAGGCGAACGTTCCCCTGGGATCATCACAGGGCATGCTAGGCTATTTAACCTCAAGGCCTGCTGATCCAATCAGTATGTAAAGTAAAGACTGTCATGCTAGCTTCCATCTTTCAAATTGCTCTGTCTCATCCAGGCTTCCTCACTGACCTTGAGATTCGGTGCAACAAAGAAGCTGTTGTTTATACATGAAACACATTAAATCATCAAGATGCAGGTCAGTCGGTATAGCAATTCAAAGAGGATTTCTGTTTTATTTTTTATGTGTTTGTTATTTTTCTTGAACCTTCTTGACTTTGAGCCAGGTTGCCACATCATAACAGGTCCTATGTAGCAACTAGTGTTGGCTAACATTAGGAGTGACAGTTGCACTAGTATTGCTTAAAAAATGCTTACTTAGCTGGAACATAATGAAGGAAGGGTTTTACTCTGAGAGGAACATGAGGACAGTCAAGGGACACCTCATTTCTGGTGATGTTACTGTTTTAGATTCTAATACAAGTCAGAACCTGGGTGGAGCAAAGCTACTTTGAAGTTTTTCTTCTCACTGTTTGAATTTGCGAAAGACTATGGTGTGAGGACATACACTACCGGTCAAAAGTTTTAGAATACCCCCATGTTACAAAGGAAAGTGCCCGAGGTTAAAAAAAAATAAAAAATTTTAGATCACCAAAAACAGAAAAATAATTTACACCAGAGTTATAAAAAAGGCTTTTTTCAGGGAACAATTAATGGGTTAACAAAGTTGATGCTAACAATTCCTACAGGTGTCCCAACTTGTACTGATTAATTACAAACCCTATGTCTGTATTAAAGCAGTGTTGGAACAGCCTGTGTTATTACACCCTCTTAAACATTATTTGGACAGAATTGTACTGCAGGAATATGTATATTGCTATCATAATGGCGAGAAAGGGCAGTTAAAATAAAGGAAGGCAGACAGACAGATATAACCCTTAAGAGTGTAGGTCTTTAGAGAAATTGCAAAGAAAGCCATGGTGTCAGGGAGCACAATTTCCTACACCATCCAAAGGCACTTGGAAACTGGAGAAACTCTGACAGGAAGAGGTCTGGCAGACTCAAAGCCACAACCGAATCAGAAGACAAGTTTCTGTGAGTCAAGAACTTGCGTGAGAGGCGGCTTACAGAACAACAGCTTCAAGCACAGCTTAACACTGGTCGAAGCAAGCAAGGCTCCGTTTCAACTGTGAAGAGGAGACTTCGAGCTGCAGGTTTGACAAGTGGAGTGGCAGTAAGAAAGCCATTGCTAAGATGGCAAAAAATTAAAAAGAGGCTTGCCTAGGCCATGAAGCACTGCCAGTGGACTACTGAATACTGGATGGTCTTATAGACCAAAATTTGAAATCTTTGGTTCATCACGTAGGGTTTTTATACACCGTCGAGTAGGCGAAAGAATGGTTCCTCAGTGTGTGACACCAACTGTCAAACATGGAGACAGAAGCGTGATGGTCTGGGGCTTTTTTGCTGTATCTAGAGTTGGTGACTGAACCAAAACAGCTACCACCGCATTTTGCAGCGCCATGCAATACCTTCTGGTGTACGGCTTGTTGGCCAGGGGTTCATCCTAAAGCAAGATAATGACTCAAAACATTCCTCCAGGCTAATTCAAAACTACCTTAGAAGAAAAGAACAAGACAGTAGGCCTCAAATCATTGAATGGCCAGCACGGTCTCCAGATTAAAACCCAATTGAGCTGGTTTGGGATTAACTGGACAGAAGGGTGAAAACAAAGCAACCTACAAGTGTAACACACTAGTGGGAACATCTGCAAAAGTGTTGGGAAGAATATTCCCAACAATTTTTGATTTCCATTGTAGAAAGAATGCCACGAGTGTGTTCGGCTGTTTTGTCTGCAAATGATGGCTACTTCGATGAGTCAAAATTTTGAAACAATTAAAACAATTCCATCATTTCCTTTTTGTCTCAAATAGTTACTTTGTTCTATGCTATAATTTCAGAATACAATAAGACATTAAACTCTGTCTATTTAAAAAAAATGGCGGTGTTCTAAAACTTTTTACACATTTGTAGTGGTCATGTACGCAAAGCAAAATAATATGCCAGATGAACTGGTGCAAACTATTCAGGGAAGTGCATTATGTTTATCAGCTAACAACTGTGATCAACTCCTGAAAGTTCTACAATTATGGAATCAGACACTATTGTTCAGTAGGTCTTATTGCTCTTAGCTATCCATGTACAGCTTTAGCAGCAGGTGTGGACTGACTCAAAAACTCCTGACTAGCCTTGTCAAGAATGTGTTTGTGCAGCCTTGCTAACTTTTAGTTTGCGATTGTTACCGTTGTGCTCATAAGTTTGCATACCCTCGCAGAAATTGTGATATTTTGGCATTGGTTTTGAAAATATGTCTGATCATGCTAAAAAAACTGTCTTATTTAGGGACAGTGATCATATGAAGCCATTTATTATCACATAGTTGTTTGGCTCCTTTTTAAATCATAATGACAACAGAAATCACCCAAATGGCCCTGATCAAATGTTTACATACCCTTGAATGTTTGGCCAAGTTACAGACACACAAGGTGACACATACAGGTAAAAATGGCAATTAAATGTGAAATTTCCACACATGTGGCTTTTTAAATTGCAATTAGTATCTGTGTATAAATAGTCAATGAGTTTGTTAGCTCTCACTTTGGATGCACTGAGCAGGCTAGATACTGAGCCATGGGGAGCAGAAAAGATCTGTCAAAAGACCTGCGTAACAAGGTAATGGCACTTTATAAAGATGGATAAATGGATATAAAGGATATAAAAAGATATCCAAAGCCTTGCAAATGCCAGTCAGTACTGTTCAATCCCTTATTAAGAAGTGGAACATTTGGGGATCTCTTGATACCAGGCCAAGGTCAGGTAGACCAAGAAAGAGTTCAGCCAAAACTGCCAGAAGAATTGTTCGGGATACAAAGAAAAACCCACAGGTAACCTCAGGAGAAATACAGGTTGCTCTGGAAAAAGATGGTTTGGTTGTTTCAAGGAGCACAATATGATGATACTTGAACAAAAATGAGCTGCATGGTGGAGTTGCCAGAAAGAAGCCTTTACTGCGCCAGTGCCACAAAAAAAGCCTGGTTACAATATACCCGACAACACCTTGACACGCCTCACAGATTTCTGGCACACTGTAATTTGGAGTGACGAGACCAAAATAGAGATTTATGGTCACAACCATAAGCGCTACGTTTGGAAAGGGGTCAACAAGGCCTATAGTGAACAAAATACCATCCCCACTGTGAAGCATGGTGGTGGCTCACTGATGTTTTGGGAGTGTGTGAGCTCTAAAGGCATGGAGAATCTTGTGAAAATTGATGGCAAGATGAATGCAGCATGTTATCAGAAAATACTGGCAGACAATTTGCATTCTTCTGCACAAAAGCTACGCATGGGATGATGCTCTTGGACATTCCAGCACGACAAGACCCTAAGCACAAGGCCACGTTCACCCACCAGTGGTTACAGCAGAAAAAGGTGAAGGTTCTGGAGTGGCCATCACAGTCTCCTGACCTTAATATCATCGAGCCACTCTGGGGAGATCTCAAACATGCAAAATGACCTGGAGGCATTTTGCCAAGACAGCTATATCACCTGCAAGATTTGGGGGCCTCATAGACAACTATTACAAAAGACTAGACGCTGTCATTGATGCTAAAGAGGGCAATACATAGTATTAAGAACTAAGGGTATGCAGACTTTTGAACAGGGGTCAGTAAAATTTTTTCTTTGTTGCCGTGTTTTTTTTTTTTTTTTGCATGTTACATACACTCTATTCATTGGCCTGCTTTTAGTAATGAGTTCGAACTCTTTAAAATAAACTTTGCTTCTGTGTATTATTCATGGAACTACAGCTAGTAGTTAAAATCGTAATAGACTTTAACCCTCATTCCCGATTTTGAACTACGGTAAGTTACACAATTGTTTTACAATTTCAAGAAACTGGTCAAGCTGAAGCGAGAAAATGCAATTAAAAGCTATTGCGTTTGAACAGATCACTTCCTTGAAGGACAGGAAATCCTGTCAAGTGCTTCCTCAGCATCTGTAGGGCATGGGTGCAACAAAGAAACCATTTTTGAAGAAAGACAACAAGCGGCCGAGAGTGCAATAATGCCTTAACAAGGCCAATTATTTTAAAACAAATGGAATTCAGTGAAAATGCAATGACATTCAAATGTCTCTTGTATTCTAAATTACATTTTATTTGACACTATAAAATACATATAAAAACAGGCCTTCAATTAAAATGTTTAAAATTTAAGAATGTATTAAAATGTATGAGCCATTCTCAGTTAAATGCTGAATGGAGCATAACAATGCTGTGCAAATATCAAAGTGGACCCCTGAAGAGAATCACTTGGGTTTCAATTTACCTTTTTTCTCTCAAACATACAGTATGTAGCTAAAAGCACTTTAATTTTCCCAGCCGGGCCAAGAGAATGCGTGGTGTCATGCATGGGATGGATGTAGAGTGATTTTAGAGTCACGCCGCTGTTTCTACTTATGCTGGGGTATCTGAGCTTCACAGGCATGCTTTCCATGGCCACCAGCTGATACATTTTGTATGCAGCTGTATTTAGAAACTGGATGTTACAGGATTACTTCTCTGTCTCCATTTCTAACTTCAAAGAATAGATTGGCCTGCTGGAGGTATGGTTCTGGAAGAGCAGGGTTTTGTTTCTAGCGCACCATAGATGAGATGAAGAGGTTAATGGAACGCAGACCGTGGGGGTAGAAGAGGAACGCTTCCATTGGCACACAGTCAAAACAAAGTGGATATTCCTCAAATCATGATTTATTTATTATCACAGGCCTGCAGTGTGGTTACTCAACTCCTATTTTTATACAGGGTAACATGGGGGAAGAAAAATGTCTTATTGCTGACACAAAAAAGCAAAGTCTGGAAAATATTGTTTATATGGTGATGCTTAGGGATAGAAAACTACAAAGGAAAAGAAATGGCTACAGTTGACAGACTTCTGTTATTTGGTGTGTATATATATATAATATACAGTTAGGTTTGGAAATATTTGGACACTTACACAATTTTTATAATTTTGGCTCTGTTCTGTGATGGTAATTCCATCGATAGGAACTCTCAAAGGAGTAAGTACAGAGACAAAATTCTCTTGGCACAATTAACAGTTTATTTGCAAATACAGAGGCGCGTCAAAAGCTTACAAAATAAACTTTTTTATTTTGTAAGCTTTTGTAAATTAAAAATGTATTACCGTTAAAAGGGTTGTGGTAAGTTACTGCCCAGCTGTCCTATGTCAATAATACACATTCACTTTGTTCTGTCAATACCTAGGTTTTAACCAAGGGGCAGGCTGTCCTCCCCCACATTAAACCAAGGACCTTGTGGGTAATCTTTTCAAGTCTAAGGGACACACAGCATCTGGACAAACGACAGATACACTGATGGTTCATACAGATTGATGGGTAGCCCAATGATCTACTGATATCATTCAATGATGACCATAAACAAATACCAGATCCCCCTCTCCTACATTCCTTTTCTTATCTAAACATGGGGACTCAGTACCTTTAACTAGTAACCCATTTATACATGTATAGGACCAAGTACACATCAGTTCAAGAATTTCCATAACAGTTCACCACCGAAATGGATTTGAAATGAAACCATCGAGATGCAATTGAAGTGCTGACTTTCAGCTTTAATTCAAGGGGTTGAACAAAAATATTGTATGAAACGTTTAGGAATTGGAACCATTTTCATACACAGTCCCCTTATTTCAGGGGCTCAAATGTGATTGGACAAATTAACACTATCATAAATAAAATGTTTGTTTTTAATACTTTGTCGAGGATCCTTTGCAGGCATTGACTGCTTGAAGTCTGGAACGCATAGACATCACCAAACGCTGGGTTTCCTCCTTTGTGATGCTTTGCCAGGCCTTTACTGCAGCTGTCTTCATTTTTTGTTTCTGCCTTAAGTTTTGTCTTCAGCAAGTGAAATGCATACTCAGTCGGGTTGAGATTAGGTGATTGACTCGGCCATTGCAGAATATTCCATGTCTTTGCCTTAAAAAACTCCTGGGTTGCTTTTGCAGTATGTTTTGGGTCATTGTCCATCTGTAAAGTGAAGCGACATCCAATCAACTTCGCTGAATTTGGCTGAGTCTGAGCAGACAATAATCCCTGTACACTTCAGAATTCACCCGGCTGCTTATGTCTTCTGTCACATCATCAATAAACACTAGTGACCCAGTGCCATTGGAAGCCATGCATGCCCATGCCATCACACTGCCTCCACCGTGTTTTACAGATGATGTGGTATGCTTCCTATCATGAGCCGTTCCAAGCCTTCTCCATACTTTTTTCTTCCCATCATTCTGGTACAGATTGATGTTAGTTTCATCTGTCCAAAGAAGGCTGTTCCAGAACTGGGCTGGCTTTTTAGATGCTTTTTGTCTAATCTTACCTTTCTATTCTTGAGGCTTATGAATAGTTTGCACCTTGTGGTGAACCCTCTGTATTTGCTCTTGTGAAGTCTTCTCTTTATGGTAGACTTGGATAATGATATGCCTACCTCCTGGAGAGTGTTCTTCACATGGCTGGATGTTACGAAGGGGTTTTTCTTGACCATGAAATGGATTCTACAATCATCCAGTGTTGTCTTCCATGGACATCCAGGCCTTTTTGTGTTGCAGAGCTCACCATTGCGTTCTTTTTTTTCCAGAAAGTACCAAACTGTTGATCTGGCCACTCCTAATGTTCCTGCTATCTCAGTGATTGATTTTTTTGCTGCCTAAAGATGGCCTGTTTCACTTGCACTAAGAGCTCCTTTGACCGCATGTTGTGGGTTCACAGCAGCAGCTTCTAAATGCGAATGCCACATCTGGAATCAACTCCAGACCTTATACCTGCTTAATTGAAGAAATATTGAAGGAATAGCCCACATCTGTCCATGAAACAGCTTTTGAGTCAATTGTCCAATTACTTTTGTTCCCTTGAAAAGGAGGAGGCTACATATAAATTCCTAAACCCTTCCTCCAATGTGGATGTGAATACTCTCAAATTAAAGCGTAGAGACTGCACTTTAAGCCCATATTAATTATTTAACTGTAACTTGAATATATTTTAGTAAACAGCCAAAATAACAAAACTTGTTTCAGTGTCAAATTATTTTCGGACCCAACTGTATATACAGTTACATCCGGCTACCAACTGCCAATCCAGTTTTAGCTTGGGTGCAGTGATCACGTTCCCGCACCGACTGACTGTGCGGATGGTCATTGATTTAACATTACATTAGCCTACATGCTACACTAGCAATGTTATAGCTGTCAGCTATATTAGCCAATACTTACCGTGATTTGTCCAGCTTCAAATGACGAACAAACCTGGTTGTTGCGCCTCCGTCTGTAATTTTCTTCCCGGATGTTTTGCAAGTTGTAATGCGTTTTTTGTTGACTACTCCGTAGTCTTTTTATCCGATAATAATAATTGCAGGTATCATATTTCCAAGGGCTCCGTCTGATTTCACCTGCCGACGTTCCTCTGCACTGCCACGTGCAACTTTTCTCCGCTAGCACAGTTTGAGTTCTGCAATTTGATTAAATGAAAAGTTGATGTGCTGCACACTTTTGCAATAGCATAATTTTTAATATTTGGGCCTGGGGAGGGTATTAAGTCAGATCGAGTAAAAAGGCTAAAGTCATCCAAGTAAAGTCACAAGTCATTGATGTTAAAGTCAAAGTCGAGTTGCAAGTCTTATTTGATTTTGTTAAGTCAATTCTAAAGTCATCATATTTGTGACTCAAGTCCACACCTGTGGTACAGTAAGTAGTACTTAGATACTATTTTAATTCTACTGTATGTTAATAGTATAATACTATAATACTAAAGTACAACTCAAGTGGTTCCAAAATAATAGTTGAGTATACTTGGGGAACTGGGCAGTGTCTAAATTACAATTAGAAACAAATGATCAACAAATAATTTTTTACCTATTTCAAAGGGTGTGTATGAATTTTACTGTCAGCTGTCAGCGAACTATTTGGTTGACCCCCCCCAAAACAATAAATAAATAACAACCAAAAAAACCCAATAGAACTCATTCATTTTTTGTGTGTTTCAAGGGGGATTTATATAGAACAAACATAACCTTTTGCTAGGCATTGAGGAGATTCATAATCTTTCCCCTGCAGCTTTTTCCCCACACTCGTTTCCGTAATTAGTATACTTAAGTGTGTATATTCCTGATTTATTTAAAATATGTTAATAGTACTATAAAATATATTTGAAATGTGTAATTCATTTTAATACATTTATAACACACTTCAAATAAATGTAATCTCTTCACTAAATTGCCAGGAAAGGTTGGCTACTTTCAGCTAGTACTGTGTTTGTCCATAACCTCTCTTCCTCTTGCGATCCTCTTCCTCCCTGTCTGGTGGAAGTACAGTAGAATTTTTCACCTTGGGCCCAGCATCCTGTTGTGAACACCTAGGAAGATTCAAATCAACGTGGGATTTCATTACTCGCATGAAACCCCAGCAGCTCCTAATTCTGCCCAGAGGGCCAACAATCAGCAGTCAGAACCAAGAAATTAAGTCCACGTTTTTCAAGTACAAGTACCCTTTTATAAACAGATTACAATTAGTATTCATTGATATTTTTGCATGGGGTATATTGTAAATCATAATAAAATAAGTTCTCTTTCACATGTTTTCCTTTTTATTCTGTAATAGAGTATGTTATGTATTATTGTGAACAGATTGGGACATCAGTAGCAGGAGAGAAAGGACACCTCCTGCTAGCAGCGGGTGGCAGAATGTGTTTGTTAAGCATGGTGGTTTGTAGTGTGAAGGATACCAGAGTGAAATAAGGCTACTCAAATATCTGCTATAGCACACTTTCCTCTCTCTTCTTCTCTTTCTCTCTCTGCACTTTCACTTTCATCCAGCCCTGGATCAAATCATTTGTGTCTTATATAAGGACAGATTAGAAAACTGTGAGCCCCAGCAAATGTCTTCAAACAGCCGCCAGTTATATGATTCACATTTGGGAAGGGAATCACATGTATGGCTGGCTATCTAATTTCGATTTGCTGACTGCTGTGACATTTTGCGATGGTGGGAATAAGTACAAAAGGGAAATGATCAAATGTAATGTTGCTCCCTGCTCTCTACTTGCTGCTTTTGATGAATGTAGGCTGAGCTCATCCTTATCTCACAGGATCCATTTAGATAGGAATAATTTTTCATTTACCACGCTTCCCAAAGGGGCCATTTTCTATGTGATCTATGGTAGGAGATGCAACGCTCAGAATGTTCTAGAAGACTATAAAACACAATGCCACCCGGCTGCTCTATCTAGGAGAGCTATGTAAACCCGATGCATTCTGGGGCATTTAGTTTTGATTCATGTATGAGACAGATGGAGCTGTGAAGGTTTTCTGAAGGTCATATTTTACAATAATGAAAAGCCTTTCCTTGGAGTCTGAAGTGGGCCAAACTAAATGATAAAGTATGTTACATGATATACATTACTGTGCAAAAGTTGTTGGCAACTTGAGACTGTTTAGGATTAGAATAAATACACATTAATACAATAAAAAGTAACATGCATTTATTATTGTCCTAACGGTAATGGCTACAAGAATTTCAAAAAACTTGAAGGAAATGGGCAATTGGAAAATGGTGAACACTGTGGAAGACCTAAAAAGCTGTCTGCATCTGATGAACAGTGCTGAAAGGCAGTGCTTAATTTGTAAATTTAGAGGTCCTGGATTACAAAGTGAATGCGAATCCTGTAAATCTTTGGAAAGAACAAGGTTCTGGATCGAGTGAGCTATAACAGGAACGCGGTGCTGAAATAACTGAAAAGCCTCACTTACGTGCTGATAAATAAGTAGAAAATATAAATATAATGAACACAATGCCTTAACACATCACTGCCAAAATTGGTCTGTGTCCATATTAACTTATGGGACTTACACCGACAACCAAACTCATCTCTTATTATAATTCAAGTATTGCACCCAAAACATAGATAGGCCTAGCTAACTACACCATAACATCAACATTATCTGATCATAGTCATCAACATTACCACAGTTTTTGGAAAATTTGTATTCTTACCTGTCTGTTTAATGGTTAAAACACTCCACATAACAGCCATGGAGCTCTCCTCTCTGGGCTGTTTAGGTGTCAACTGACCCACTGGTTTAAACAATGAAAATATATCTGATTGTCTTTTATACATTATTTTTAACGTTTGTTCCCTATCAGTATCCCACCACAGTTGGTAAACACATGCCCTTTTGATGGCCCTGTTGCCGCACACGCGATTACGTTACTAGGCAATAGGCAGTGTTGTTTTTTCATTAGATGCATTTTAGTTATATTTTTGACCACTTTGTTGTCATGTTTTAAACTTATTCAGACAGAAAACCTTATCGGTCAGATTGTGTATTAGGGCTTGTTGACATTACAAGAGAGAATAAAATAGTAGATAGACTTATCTTAGTTTGCATAATCATTTCCATATCATTTAAATTTACACTGGCATGTTCGAGACATACCACTCAGGACTGTGGCCGTCAATTGCAGGAAAATCAAGCGGTATGCGTGTGCACTGCACAGAAATTTTATACTGTTCCGACACAATTGCTTTCACATTTGCAAAACTTTGGGGGGGCTGTATCGAAAATGTGGTGCACGCTAACTCAGAAGGTGGCGTCTTGAATTATTGATATCTGCATGTTTACACAACAAAATAATCTAGCGTCTCGAGTCTTCTTTGATGTGTCTTGGAAAATGTAGCGTAATGTAAACAAGCCCTTAGACAGGCTACCTAAGAGCCTCAAAATAATTGAAGTTGTATGGGATCACTTGGACAGGAAAAAACCTGTGAACTTTAAAGGTCTGGAAGGAATTATCACAGGACACAAGAAAATATTTCAAAATAGTTTACCAAAACAAATTGTTTAATTTTTCCATTCTCCTGGGTGGTCACAGAAAATTCTGATTCACACAATGCATTTGTTACTTTTATTCTATTTGTTTCTTTTTGTTTACTTCAATGTTATATAGTGTTTTGAAAAAAAAAACAGAAAAAAAACCAAAAAAACTGACTGCTAAGGTAAATTGACTTTAAACTATTTTTTAACATACACTGTATCTTGTTTAGTGTGGAAAAAAAAGCAAAAACTACTAGTGTGCATATAACATTTTATGGTTGCAAAAGTTGTTGTGCTCGACCATGTCCTTTCTCTCGAAACCTTGAAGACTGTCTGTAAAAAAAACTGAAGACAGTACTAATTTTTGATGGTTCGAAGGAAATCAAAGCACAGAGGCATTTCCAGCAGGGCGGGGAGGATGTGGGGTGGAAGGCACCTGTACATTAATCTCAGCCACTGAGATGGTTGGGTTCAATAGAAGGCTAAGGTACCCTAGGTAGAGTGGCAACAACACTACCCCAGCACATCAACACTCAGACTCACACATGGATCTGGCAGCTTTATCTCACCATAAGAACACTAGCAGGAAGTAAAGGAAGTGGCTTGGCAAAGTGTGTACATAGGGTAGAGGGTGACATTTGGGACTCAGTTGTTCTCTAGTCAGGCTAACTCATTTTAATTTTACTGGAGAACGAGGAGCCGAGGGTGGGGAACGAGAGCAGTGTCAGTGTACCCTTAGAGATTTACTGAGATACTGACATTGTGTGTTCACAAGTGGATACTGTCTGAAGGGATTTTCCCTTTCTAGTAATTTTATTTATTTTAGTGTACAGTACCACCCATTCTGCCTTTATCAAGTGCACACATGCATGTACAGTACTGTACCAGTCAAAAGTATGGGCACACTTATTCACACTTATTCTTTAGTTCTATTATTACAGAATCATGTAGTAATCAAAAAAAAGTTTAAACAAATCAAAAATACTTTTTTAGTTCAGATTCTTCAATGTAGACATCCTTTGCCTTGATGACAGTTATGCACAATATTTGCATTCTCTCAACCAGCTTCAAAAGGTAGTTACCTGGAATACATTTGAATTAACAGGTGTGCCTTGTTAAAATTAAAATGTTGGAATTTCTTCCCTTGTTAATGCTTTGAGCCAATCAGTTTTAGGCCTACTGTGACAAGGTAGCATTGGTATTCAGAAGATCATCATGTCTGTACTGTAGTAGTTCATATTATGGCAAGAACAGCTCAGATATACCAAGAGAAACTACAGTCCATGATTAATTTAAGACATGAAGGTCAGTCAATCCGGAAAATTTCAAGAACTTTGAAAGTTTCTAGTGCAGCCACAAAATCCATCAAGTGCTATGATGAAACCACCAGAGGGAAGGAAGATCCAGAGATACCTCTGCTGCAGAGGTTAAGTTCATTAGAGTTACCAGTCTCTGAAATCGCCAATTAAATGCACCTCAGATTGCAGCCCAAATAAATGCTTCACAGAGTTCACATAACAGACACATCTCAAAATGAAATGTTCAGGGGAGACTGCATGAATCAGGCCTTTGTGATAATATTGCTGCAAAGAAGCCACTATTGAAGGACAACAATAAGAAGAGACTTGCTTGGACCCAGTAACATGAGAAATGGACATTAGACCAGTGGAAATCTGTCCTTTGGGCTGATTTGGTCTGAATCCAAATGAGATTTTTGGTTCCAACCGTTGAGTCAGTGTGAGACGCTGAGTGGGTGAACAGATGATTTCTGCATGTGTGGTTCCCACCATGAAGCATTGAGGAGGAGGTGTAATGGTGTGTGGGTGCTTTGCCGGGGAGACTGACAGTGATTTATTTAGAATTCTCCCAGAGCATGCTGCAGCGATACTCCAACCCATCCGGTTTGTGTTTTTTTGGGCTATCATTGTTTTTCAACAGGACAATGACCCAAAACAAACCTCCAGGCTGTGTAAGGGCTATCTGACCAAGAAGGAGAGGGATGTAAAGCTGTTTCAGATGACCTGGCTTCCACAATGACTCAGCTATAACCCAACTGAGATGGTTTGGGATGAGTTGGACTGCAGAGTAAAGGAAAAGCAGCCAACAAGTGCTTAGCAAATGTGGGAACTCCTTCAAGCATTCCAGGTGATTACCTCATGAAACTGATTGAGAGAATGCCAAGAGTGTGCAAAGCTGTCATCAAGGCAAAGGGTGGCTACTACTGAATATCAACATAAATGGCTGTTTTCAACTTGATATTACATTGAAAATCTCATGAATCTAACCTTTGAGTGTAAACCGTTAAAAAAAACTCCTCATCAAGAAAAAAATTTATTCAAAAACATGCATGCCACAATTATTGGGAATCTGGCATTCAGTGCACCATCCTTTTGCCAAAATAACAGCTCTGAATCATCTTCTATGTTTGATGAGGTGGCTGAACACATAGGAAAGGATTTGTAACTATTCCTCCATACAGAAACTCTGGCAAATACACATGCATACTCTTCCAGGCAGATTTATCACAGCTTCAGTTGTTTTGCATTCATTAATTATTGTCCTAATAGTTGAGATGGGTATATTTATGCATGGAGATATACTTTTTATAGCCATTGCCTGATATGTGAAGGTCACAGTTCTTTGTCTCATTTAGTTTGTGTGCTCTCTGGGCTTTCCCTTATTCATGGATGACTATGGGAGTTTAGCCTGTGTCCCCTCATACATACCCCAGTGAAACAGTATGTCATGGGTGACCACTTAAGAGTTCCCAAAGACTTCCCAAAGACTCAGACTTTAATATGTGAAATCTTAATCAGAATATACAATTAGATTTTGTTCAGAAGATCTTCTAGAGGTTTCCATATTTGTGGGCCTTCATGTTTTCATAAAAAATATTTATTTCTTTATGACGATTTATATACATACTGTGCATACATGCACACATGCATACATAATGTACATGCATGCAGGCTCCGAATTGTTCTTGAAAAAAATCAGCCAACTGGTCTGGTCATTCTTTAAATATAACCTCTCTGACGCCACTAAATTCACATCACAACTTTATCCCCCCCCCCATGGGCTGGGCTGATGACTCATCAAAGAGAGCGACTCATCGGAGTGGGAGGGAGACAGACGTACAGAAAGACAGATACACAGAGAAAAGATAGAGATGAAAGATGGTGTAAAAACCTACCAAAAAAAATGGCCAAAAACCAATCCAATCCCTGCTAGACAACTAATTGCCGTAATGAAGCTATGATCTTATCAGTAGAAAGCATGCATAGTACATATAATGTATTTGACCTATCAGCTAACATATCAAAATGAAAAAATCCAAGCAAAAACTAATCAAATCAACAATAACTAGAAATGGATCATATAGTCATGTAAAAACCTAAGAAAGAATCTTAGAAAACCAACCTTTAAGACCTATAACAAAATACTTGATTTACGTAGAATCTTAAAATCAGCTGAAAATTACTACAATAACACACTGGATTTTCCAAACACATAGGGCTCAGGCAGGACAAAATACAAACCCACCACCCCAAAAAGTCCTTTATGAATCTTTAACAAATCACCATGTGGTGTGGGAGTTTGTTGCGGTGAAGTTAAACCTCAGTCCACTATCCGGGGATATGCTCAAAGCAGAAGGTTCAAAAAGGGCCTTTTTCTGGGACTCAATTAACTAAAAAAGCCTTCAAGATGTCCCACTAAATTTCCTTAAAAGGCAGGCAATAAAATTAGTACCAAACAAAGTATATTATGAATGGAACTCAAAACTATATCACAAACAATGACATGCCTCTCTCCAGGAGGGTTATCTTAGGCCTTGGCCAATTAGGCAAAAACTTGCAGGTGTATGGAGGCTGATCAGCCCCAGGTGTGTTTGCCTGTGGAGGGGGAAAGATGGCCAGCAGATCCAGGCTTGCCTTCATCTGGTGGCTATATATTCTGCTGTTGGGCGCCTGGTCTGTGAACAACAGGAAAACTGAAGGATTGAAGTGTCAAGAACCACCTTGTAATACAGGTGTTTTTGTTTGTGGAGCACCATGTCCAATAGTCTCTTGAACATCGCTGGACATTAATGTAAACCAAAGGGAAAGACTCAGTACTGGAACAGGCTCCTGCGGCACGGAAACGGTGGACCTTTAGCTGCTGGATGATTCCTGCCAATACCCCTTGGTGAGGTCTAGCGTGGAGATATATTTCACCTTTCCTAATTGATCAGTCATTTCATCAACTCAGGGTATGGCATGGGCATCGAATTTGGACACAAGAATTTAAATTTCGGAAGTGACTACAGAAACGTACCGAGCTGCCTGGCTTTGGCACCAATACTATTGGACTTGACCTGGCAATGTGGGATTCTTCTACAATGTCTAGTCTTAACATTAGAATCAGCTCTTCTACCGCTTGGCATCAAGCCTTAGATATCCTATAGGGCTTCTGGTTGACAACTTTTTTTGGAATGGTGTGTATCTCATGCTCCACCAAGGTGGTCTGACCTGGGAGCGTGGAGAACACGACGGATCTTGCAGTTGTCTGCCCTGGAGTTATGATCCCAGCGGGTCAACGTCTCTGTGATCTTCCTTCTTCCCTGTGAGCAAGGGTACAAAATTACTCAGGGCTTCCCAGGCATGCCATGTTTCCAACAGGTTGACATAGATGTTTTTGTTTCTTTCGCCCCGGCTGATTTATTTTATAATTTACTGGTCCTAGTTTTTTTATCACCTCACAGGGTCCTTGCCAGTAGGCCAGGACCTTATTCTGGGGGTAGGTACTAGTACCAGGACTAGTACCAGGCTGGAAGTCATGTGGTTGAGTACTTCTGTTGTAGGTCCTCTGCTGCTGGGCTTGGACGTGTGCAAGTTGGGATTTCAATAACCAGTTCACTTGGGCGATAAGCAGAATCAGAAAGAGCTTCATTGCCAAGTAAGTTTCACAACAAACAAGGAATTTGTTCTGGCCCGTTAGTGCATAAAATTTATGCAAAAAAACAAAAAAATCAATAGACTGCGAGAAATATGTTAATAAATATAAAAAAAATATCCCAAAATATGTAAGGTGCAAGATTTGTCCAGGGCCATCTTCATGAGGCCTACTGCTGCAGGAAAGAGACTGTTCTTATGGCGAAAGGTTTTAGTCCTGATAGACCTCAACCTTCTGCCAGAGGGGAGAGTTCTGTATAGTCTATTTCCAAGGTGAGAGGGATAAGGCACAATCTTTGCCGCTCGCCTCTGCCTCCTGGAGGTGTCTAGGTCATATAGAGATGGCAGATTGCAATCAGTAAATGATTTGCAGCTGCCTGCCCTCATCTTTGGCAGTGGCTGCAGCGTACCAGACAGTGATGGAGGAGGTCAGGATGGATTCTATGATGGCAGTGTAGTGCACCATCATCTTTGGTAGGTTAAACTTCTTCAGCTGCCACAGGAAGTACATCCTCTGCTGAGCTTTCTTGGTAAGAGAGGTGATGTTCAGCTCCCACTTGAAGTCCTGGGCAATGGTGGTGCCCAGGAAGCGCAAGGACTCCACAAAGTTGACTCACCCGGGGTGATGGGGGAAGGGCAGCTTCAGTGGGTATTCCTGAGTGTCCCCAGGGATGCACAACACTAATTGGAAGGAAAGACCCCTGGTGTTCCTGATTCACTTGGTAAGGGCAGGCTAGTGTGACCATGCTGCTTGTGTCTAGCATAGCCTTAGTTTGTTTCCCCTCAACCTGGGCTGTTACCATTAAGGATGGGTTAACGTCGTCTTCCATGCAGCTGGTCAGCAGGTTGCAAGGTTTCTATCCCCATGTGTCTGATCCCTCAGATGGCTTTCTACTGCACTCAGTAGCCGGTCACATATCTGGGATCTGCTCTGGCCCATCACTCACTTCATGTCACATGGCAGGGCCATGGTAGCGGTCCACAACAAGACAGTCCAGTACTTGCTGGAGAGTGGCCTGATCCTGCGGGAGCCAGTCTGGGGCAATGTGGATCAGATCATACGTCTGCGCCCTAGGGGACTCAGCTTGCTGGAAAGCCCATTCATGATACTTTTGAACCTTAACCTGTCTGCTAAGATTTCAGTCTTTAGGCTCAGACATTTTGTTGTGGCTGCCTTGTCTAGAACCAGACAGGCCTTTTGTGCTGGACCAACTAAAAAAGGAGCTATTAGTCATGCCCACTGCTCTTTGGGCCACTGCTTTCTGATTGAAGTCCTTTCAAAGGCCAGTAAGTAAGCCTCCACATCATCATCCTCTGGCATTTTTGGGATGTACTTGCTAGCTCTCCCTCAGGGTTCTCCCTGACAGTGGCGTTGGGCTGGCCAGAGTCCAGATCTCCTCCTGGAGAAGACTGTCTCCACATATGTACTCCTCAAATAGAGCCTGTGTTTGGCGCTGCTGGGTGAGAGTGACGGCCGCCAGCTTTTGCAGTAGATCTTCCATGGTGTCTACTGGTCAACAGTTGTCCGAAACAAACAGTGGATATAAAAAGTATATACACCCCTGTTAAAATGCCAGGTTCTTGTGATGTAAAAGAATGAGACAAAGATAAATCATGTGAGAACTTTTTCCACCTTTAATGTGACCTATAACGTGAACAATTCAATTGAAAAACAAACTGAAATCTTTGAGGGGGAAAAATAAAAAATAAAAAACTCACAATAACCTGGTTGCATAAGTGTGCACACCCTTAAACAATTTATTTTAACGATTTTATTACAGCACTCAGTCTTTTTGGGTAGGAGTCTATTGGCATGGCACATCTTGACGTGGCAATATTTGCCCACTCCTCTTTGCAAAAGTGCTCCAAATCCGTCAGATTGTGAGGACATCTCCTGTGCACAGCCCTCTTCAGATCACCCTATAGATGTTCAATTGGATTCAGGTCTGGGCTCTGGCTGGGCCATTCCAAAACATTAATCTTCTTCTGGTGAAGCCATGCTTTTGTGGATTTGGATGTATGCTTTGGGTCTTTGTCGTGCTTAAAGGTGACCTTCATCTTCAGCTTTCTAACGGACGCCTGAAGGTTCTGTGCCAAAATTGCCTGGTATTTGGAACTGTTCATAATTCCCTCCACCCTGACTAAGGTCCCGATTCCAGCTGAAGGATAACAGCCCCAAAACATGATGCTGCCACCACCATGCTTCACTGTGGGTATGGTGTTCTTTGGGTGATGTGCAGTGTTGTTTTTGCGCCAAACATGCCTTTTGGAATTATGGCCAAAAAGTTCAACCTTTGTTTCATAAGACCATAACACATTTTCCCACGTGCTTTTGGGAGACTTTTTTGTTTTTGTAAACTTAAGCCGGGCTTGGATGTTTTTCTTTGTAAGAAAAGGCTTCCGTCTTGCCACCCAACCCCATATCCCATTCATATGAAGAATACGGGAGATTGTTGTCACATGTAGCACACAGCCAGTACTTGCCAGAAATTCCTGCAGTTCCTTTAATGTTGCTGTAGGCCTCTTGGAAGCCTCCCTGACCAGTTTTCTTCTCGT
>JACXGI010011711.1:10221-24678 GCA_016801175.1 Esox masquinongy | reverse complement strand
ATGATCAATAGGCTATATAACACTGTCCTTGGTGTTGAAATATGATCAACAGGCTATATAACACTGTCCTTGGTGTTGAAATATGATCAACAGGCTATATAACACTGTCCTTGGTGTTGAAATATGATCAATAGGCTATATAACACTGTCCTTGGTGTTGAAATATGATCAATAGGCTATATAACACTGTCCTTGGTGTTGAAATATGATCAATAGGCTAAATAGCACTGTCCTTGGTGTTGAAATATGATCAATAGCCTATATAACACTGTCCTTGGTGTTGAAATATGATCAATAGGCTAAATAGCACTGTCCTTGGTGTTGAAATATGATCAATAGCCTATATAACACTGTCCTTGGTGTTGAAATATGATCAACAGGCTATATAACACTGTCCTTGGTGTTGAAATATGATCAATAGGCTATATAACACTGTCCTTGGTGTTGAAATATGATCAATATGCTAAATAGCACTGTCCGTTAATTGTGCTGACACGGGATTTTGCTTTTGTCAATTAAACTTTTTATGAATGTCTCTCTTTTCCAGGACTGAATGTGTATAGTTTAAGGAACACAGACATCAGTTTATTGACATAGGAGGCAGTGGTATAAGCAGAAAGATGGAAATACATTTTGAGGGGGTTTGTGGGAGGGGCCTTGAGCTCCAACCTTGTGGGGGAGGCCACAACAAAGTCTGGGACGCCAGTGATTGCAATATCATTAAGATGATTGATGAGGGATTTTCCACACAATGTAATCCATTCAGACATTAGACATGTGCATCGAGGCCCACTTGTGATTAGTAGTTGTATGGGAATGTGACTTCAATATACAATCGATATCTCCGGATGCTCATCCTGAGAATTTGGCATCGTGTCTCTCCTATAAAGAGATAACTCTCTTTGTCCAGAGTCTGTCTGTCAAGCCAACTATGGTCAAAGGAACTGCTTTAATAACTGCAGATCTGAAGCTAATATACACTTCAAACCTGCAATCAACGGATTACAAGTAAACAGTAACTTTAATCCGTTACGTTACCAAATAAAAAATTGTAACCGGATTACAGATACTTTAGAAAAAATGTATGATTACTTCTTGGATTACTTCAAGTGAAAAAGAATAGGTGCGCAAAATAATTATGACATGGTCCATGTTTGATTTTTTTATTTGATGTTTTAAAAACATTATTTGAACCCAAATAATGCGCGGAAAAGCGGGCACACATAACAGGATTAGTGACAAATGAAGCTCTAGTTTAATTTTCTCTGCTTTTGGTTGGTTGGTTGGTAAAAACGAAGTATATCTATGATAATTTTAAACACATTAAGTGTGATTTAGTTATCTACTATCCACGCATCTTTCTCAGAAAAATGACAGGCCTACCTGGTGTTATATCTTTTTCAGACAGGAAAATGCACTCACAATGTTCCTTACAGTGTTTTCTCGCCCGTGATTTAGGACCTCTATCGTGAATTAAGACACATTTAACCACAAAATTTACAAGAAATCTTATTTACTCTCATATTATACAAATCATTTTGTGATCTGGGCACCTAACAGCAAAATATGTGCCTACCGAGTAAAAACGTAGGAAGTAGCCTCCAGTGCAGTATAACAGCACGAGATCAAGCGGTATTTATGAAATCCTATGGGGAAAAAAGCTGTAGGCGCTGCGTGGAAACTACTTCTCAAAGTCGACGTGGTTTTATATATATTTGACAATCTTGAGTCCAATAATTTATAGTATGTTATTCATATTTAATAGTTCATTAAAACAAATCTGGTGAAAAAATAGGTGTTCCCACGCAACATGGCTCCCCCTTCCGACATCGCACCGTAGCCTTTCCTTCCCCTCAGCCATTTTTTCAAAGAAACCGGTGTACCTCGGTTACTCAAATCTTGTAGCGAGTGAAACTGCGAATGACTCCACGGTGACTTAGTTGGAAAGAGTGGAAATGTTACTTAATTTGGGTGTTTAAATCATATTTAACTTGGTAGAATGTATTTTTTATTGATGTACACAAATTTAACTTTGCGAAATACCGTGAGTGTACGGAACATCGCGAGTGCACTGTACTGATTTACATTTCATGAAGAACATTGTTTTTATTTCAATAAACAGTAAAGATCGCCGCGATTTAACCTTTCAACATGTGGAGTATTTATATCGAACTGATAAAGACAAAGAAGAATGTAGTTGTTTAATTACTTACCATTTCAGCCACTTTGATTCCTGCTTGTATTCAACGAAATTAAACTATACCTAGGTTCGGTTAACAAATATAAGGCTACTAACAACGTGCTACAAGTACAACACAATGAATTCTTCTTCTTCCTTAATTTTATACAGCGGTTGGCAACCAACGTTTCCGGTGAATTACCGCCACCAACTGGACTGGAGTGTGGATCGGACTAGTGATGGGAAGTTCGACTCACTTTACAGATCCGGATCTCTTCGAATCGTTCAATAAAAAGAACGAATCCTTCGACTCAGTTCGTTGATTTGAGTCAGTCTTCAACCCCACCCCGTCCATTTCATCGTTTCAAGTAATCCAAAGTGCCTAAAGATCCGTGGATCATCATTCATTTCGTTCATCGTTCTTTCCGGTGAACGAGATTTGAAGATCCGTGGATCATCGTTCCTTCCGGTGAACGAGATTCGGAGATCCGAAAGAGCCATGGATCATCGTTCTTTCCGGTGAACGAAATAATGAAATTCTACATACAACAAAAAGAAAGAATCGTCGTGGACTAACTGTCCACACTGACCAACCTATTATTTACTGTAATCAGGTTTCTGAGTGTAGCAGGATAGCCAAGTTTGTGGCCTGAATTTATTCCCAGTAAAACAAGATGTCATGTTTTACCACTTAAGTATTCCCAAAGACTCAGATGAACTTAAAGTAACATTTTAATTGGAAAATACCTCAATTAGATTTTGTTCATAAGATCATCTAGGGGTGCCAATAATTGTGGCACGAATATTTCTGAATAAAAATGTTTTGATCACAATTTGTCTAAAATTTTCACTCAATAAAAGTTACATTAATATGATTTGAGTGTAAGATCAAGCTGATGAACAACAATGACATTTTTCTATAACCTTTATCTACTTAGGGTTTCAATCATCCTGGAGCGCACTATATATTGTCATAAAAATATTAAATACGGTTATAAAATGGTTTGATATCAATGGCATTTAAAACAGTGAACATACACTGATAAGCCAAAACATTATGACCATCTGCCTAATATGCTGTTGGTCCTCCATGTGCCTCCAAAACAGCACCGACCACCGAGGCACAGACTCTACAAGACCCCTGAACCGCAACACCCCCAGGCATCCCCGTTTCCCACGACTACGAGTACAGTTCCTTGACACACTGATATTGACCACAGTAACATACTGATATTGACCACACTAACGTACCGATATTGACCACACTAACGTAACGTTATTGACCACACTAACGTACCGATATTGACCACACTAACGTACCGATATTGACCACACTAACGTACCGATATTGACCACACTAACGTACCGATATTGACCACACTAACGTACCGATATTGACCAATCTAACATATCCACAACATGACCGGTTTGGCAGTGGGTCAGTGATGGTCTGGGGAGGCACATCCTTGTAAGTTCGCACAGACCTCCATGTGATTGCCAATGGTACATAACAGCAGTCAGGGGACCGTTGGTTAGCATGTGGAGATCTGTGCGACCCTTCAGGGATGAAATCCTCAGACTCATCATCAGACCTCACGCTGGTGCAGTGGGCCCTGGGTTCCTCCTGGTGCAGGACAATGCCCGGCCTCATGTGGCCAGTGTGTCGGCAGTTCCTGGATGACGAAGGCATTGATGCCATTGACTGGCCCTCACGTTCTCCAGACCTGAATCTAATTCAGAACCTCTGGGATGTTATGTATCGGTGCATCCAACACCGCCAAATAGTGCCCCAGACTGTCCAGGAGCTCACTGATGCCCTGATCCAGGGCATTATTAATCTATAACAGACAATCACTATTGGACATCAGAACTGCACTGGAATCTTTTTCATCCAGAACATCAAGTTCAGCGAACAAGCCAGGATACCCTTTTGTTGTGTTACCTGTTGTTTTTGTTGTTGTTACCTGAGCAAGCACCAGGAAAATGACGCCGACGGAGAAAGCGTGGGAAGCGGGGTGGAGTTTTGGTCCGACTGCGGCTGTGGGGAAACCGAGCTCCTCTCCCAAGTATTCTTTTAGCTAACGTCCAGTCACTAGACAGCAAGCTGGACCAACTTAGGATCAAGCTAGCTTTCCAGCGGGACATTAAGAACTGTAACGTACTGGTGTTCACTGAAACATGGCTGGAGCCCTCAATACCAGATGCAGCCATTGTTCCGAAAGGGCTATCCATTCATCGGCAGGATTGAACAGCAGAGTCTGGTAAAAGCAGGGAGGGTGGTGTCTGCTTTATGGTAAACAATCTTTGGCGTCTGGATGTGGACTGTATCTCTTCTGGATGCTCTCCTGGATGCTCTCCTGATCTGGAGCAGCTTACGATTAAATGTCGCCCTTACTATCTACCCCAGGAGTTTACATCAGTCATTTTAACAGCTGTGTACAACCCCCCCCCCCCGTCAATACAATAGCAAATGTATTGACGACGTTGTACCAGGTACAACTACAAAATCATTTCCTAATCAAAAACCGTGGGTCAACAGAGGTATTCGTGCCATGCTAAAGGCACGGACTGCAGCATTCAACTCCGGCAGCATGGGCAATTATAAGAAATCCCGGTATGATCTCAGGAAGGCAATAAAAACTGCAAAAAGTCAATACAGAGTCAAAGTAGAATCTCTCTACAAGGTCTCCAATACCAGGAACATGTGGAGTGGTCTGAGAACCATCACTGACTATAAAGGCAATACAGGTAGTGTGGGGGAAGTGTCGGCTTCTCTCCCAGAGGAACTGAACCCTTTCTATGCTCGCTTTGAGAACATCATCCCTGGCATGGATACTCAAATGGACCAGGACGGCTGCCCATTCCAAATGACCAGGTCAGACGTCTGTAAACCCCTAAAAGGATTAACACCCGCAAGGCTCCTGGACCAGACAACATCTCAGGCCGTGTTCTCAAGGTCTGTGCTGACCAACTGGCTGATGTCTTTACTGATATCTTCAACCTATCGCTCCGTCAGTCAGTGGTCCCCACCTGCTTCAAAAAGTCCATAATTGTTCCTGTGCCAAAAAAGCAAAAAGTCCTCTGCATGAATGACTACTGCCCTGTAGCACTCACACCAATCATCATGAAGTGCTTTGAGCGGCTAGTAAAAACACACATCACAGACTCTAACACTTGACCAGCTACAGTTTGCCTACAGACAAAACAGATCCACAGAGGACGCCATCGCTCTGACCCTCTACTCTGCACTCTCTCATCTGGACAAGAGGAACACATGTGAGAATGCTGTTCATTGACTACAGCTCAGCCTTCAACACCCTTGGGCCCCACAATCTGGCGGTGAAGCTCAGGGATCTGGGTCTCGACCCCTCTATGTGCAGATGGATCCTGAACTTCCTGACGGGCAGACCCCAGGTGGTGCGGATGGGCAACGCCACCTCGTCCTCCGCCACCTCCTCCATCCAGCCCATCTTCCACACCAATGGGGTTACCAATGCCGTCTTTGAAACACAAAAGAGTGGATGAGGTGATGCAGTTTCTACAAGAGGCAGAAAAAGCCATTTGGCAGCGACATGAAGAGACAGTAACACAACTCAGGTCTGCACAGCAGGGCGTTGAGTCATTGATGTCCAGGTTGTTGTACAAGCTGTGAGCCAAATTAATAATGTGTTAATGTTTGTTTTTGTATATAGTTATACTTTTTAGCTGCTATATATTTATATATAGTTAGTTATATTTTCTGTATGAGTAATAATCTGTTATTGTTATATCTATTGTTCCTGACATATCTCTGAAGCACCAATGCACATCTTGTGTAGAAAACAGGCTGTCATCAGGATCACCACCACACCATCAATCCACATGTTGTTAAGAAAACAGGCTGTCATCAGGATCATCACCACACCATCAATCCACATGTTGTGAAGAAAACAGGCTGTCATCAGGATCACCACCACACCATCAATCCACGTTGTGTAGAAAACAGGCTGTCATCAGGATCACCACCACACCATCAATCCACATGTTGTGTAGAAAACAGGCTGTCATCACAATCATCACCACACCATCAATCCACATGTTGTGTAGAAAACAGGCTGTCATCAGGATCACCACCACACCATCAATCCGTTCTGCAGATCGCAAAGACGTCTCCCCGAATTGCACTTCATCCTTCCGAAGGCTTGTTCAACAACCACCCTCCCATGGCTGATCTTGGAGTTCTGCAGCTGGTCTACTTCAGTAAGAGCCCCATTGTCACACTTAGGAATTATGACAAATAGGAAGGCCTGTCCAAGGTAGGCACTGTCCCCAGCAATCTGTACTCACCCATATTCTCCTGTCCTGTTGTGAAAAAGTTGGAGGCCCTCAACGTCCTGGCATCATGAACCCTGCCTGGAGGTCCAGCAAAAATGTCAATGAATCACCCTCTCTCGTCTACAATCCCCTGAAGGAGGACGGAGTAGAAGGGCTGTCTGTTCATGTAGTCCTCTCCTCTTATGGGGCTATGACTCCCATCAATTGCACCAATGACATCACTGAGACCACAGAGGCGGTGGAACTCAGCAGCAGACGCCACTTTCTCACAATCATTTGGCCAGGAGATGAAGGTTGGTCCCATTGGCCAGGAGTTGAAGGTTGATCCAATTGTGTAGATGAGGTTTGCTCCCATTGGCCAGGAGATGAAAGTTGGTCCCATTGTGGAGATGAAGGTTGGTCCCATTGGCCAGGAGATGAAGGTTGGCCCCATTGGCCAGGATATGAAGGTTGGTCCCATTGTGGTGATGAAGGTTGGTCCCATTGGCCAGGATATGAAGGTTGGTCCCATTGTGGAGTTGAAGGTTGGTCCCATTGGCCAAGAGATGAGGGTTGGTCCCATTGGCCAGGGGATGAAGGTTGGTCCCATTGGCCAGGGGATGAAGGTGGGTCACATTGGCCAGTAGATGAAGGTTGGTCCCATTGGCCAGGAGATGAGGGTTGGTCCCATTGTGGAGATGAAGGTTGGTCCCATTGGCCAGGAGATGAAGGTTGGTCCCATTGTAGAGATGAATCTTGGTCCCATTGTGGAGATGATTTTGAGCAGTTCTAGGATTATCCTGTGTGCTGATGACTGTGACACATCAAACTTGTCTGATATGTTTGATATGCTCTTCAAACATAACTTGTCTGATATGTTTGAAGAGCACTCACCCGTCCTGGTTACAGGTTAGGCTACCGGTTATGGAAAGGCCGATAGAAAAGCAGTAAAAACATTTTCTACACAATGAAAAACAATCTTCTTCCATTACGTTTTTGAGGTGGACCTCATATTTGTTCTGTAGTTGTCTATGGCCCAATCCCAATGTCCCCCCTAAACTCTAAGCCCTGAACCCTCACAGACTTTACTGACGTCACCTGGTAAGTGATTGAGTGCAAGAGGCTGCAAGGGCTCAAAATGCTATAAATAGTAATGGGACAGCACTTTGCGACTTTATCATGTTACCTTGACGACACTGAAACATGTTGAACACAATTGTGTGTTTGGGACTTTTTATTTTACGTGTTTTACTTTCTTTGCGGCCAAGGCACTTAATAGACCGACTCCGTGATTTATATGTCTTGCAGGCTCTTGCCCTACAGAGTGGACAAGAGGTCATTGTCAATAACAATCTACATTTGTCAATAATCAATGTACTATTTTTGGTCAAAACAGCATTGTTATGCAAAAACTAAAATAAAAAGTAGCCGATCGCGCCCCTTTCAGACGAACGCGACTCTTTTAGGTGAACACGCCCCTTTTAGGCGAACGTGCACAAACTCCAGCAGAGTCAACTGACAAACATCATAATCACCTTTGTAGTACCGTTTAACACCAATTTATGCAGTCGGAGTTGGTCAACCCTGACTTTCCTTGAACCCAAGTAAAATCTGAGTTAGTTGGACTCCCTTTGTAGTACAACCCTCTGGTGTTCCAGATCTTTAGAGAAGCAAATGTTATGCAGGACCCCTGATTAACATCACCAAGGGGCTGCTGGAGACTCATTGTGGCTAGACTTTCCTCTTCACCACATACACTTCCACTCTTCCTCAACAAACAAACAAAATTTCAGAATATACAGTTATGATGAATTCACACATATTTATATGAAAACATACACTGAGTTTTTAAACAGACTGGTGAACGATTTAATTAAATTTTGAAGTTCATTTGAACAACTGTTTTGTTCCTTAGAACGGCTGGCACCAGAGTTCTACAATATCACTCACTTTGTTCATACAAAATACCAATTTTTATTTGCTGAAACAGCTTGCACTATTTCACGATACAAGTCAGAGGCATAGCTATTTTGCCATTATTTCATGTTAGTTTATAATTGAGGTACTTTTCATATTTAATCATATATATTTTAGAGATTTTCCTGCAATTTTTCTGGTTGCCATTTATATTATTTAAAAAAAAAGCTATTCAATGGCAAAGTGGTCTCAGGGGAGGAGCCAGACTAAGAATGGTTAAAAAAAAACCCTATGCACAAGTGAGGAAGAGGAGGTATTACCCTGCCCAGAGGAAGCCCGGGGCCCCCGTCTGGAGCCAAGCCCAGAGGGAGGGCTCGCCAGCGAGCGCCTGGTGGCCGGGTTTGCCACAGAGCCCGGTCGGACACAGCCCAAAAAAGCAACATGGCACCCCCCTCTCCATCCTATGGGCCCACCACTCATGGGAGGAACCGTTGGGATCGGGTGCGCTGCCATATGGGTGGCAGTGAAGGCCAGGGGCCTCGACGGACCAGACCCGGGTGGCCGGGGCTGGCTCTGGGGACGTGGAACGTCACCTCTCTGTGGGGGAAGGAGTCGGAACTTGTGGGGGAGGTGGAGCGCTATCGGTTATATCTGGTGGGGCTTACATCCACGCACAGTCTCGGTTCTGGAACCGTACTCCTGGATAGGGGATGGACTCTATTCTTCTCTGGAGTTGCCCAGTGTGTGAGGCGCCGGGCGGGGGTTGGGATACTCACAAGCCCCCGGCTGAGTGCCGCTATGTTGGAGTTTACCCCGGTGGATGACAGGGTCGCCTCCCTACGCCTACGTGTTGTGGGGGTGGAAAACACTGACTGTTGTTTGCGCATATGCCCCGAACAGCAGTTCGGAGTATTTGGCCTTCTTGGAGATCCTGAACGGAGTCCTGTATGGGGCTCCAGTAGGGGACTCCATAATTCTGCTGGGGGACTTCAAAGCGCACATGGGCAATGATGGAGACACCTGGAGAGGCGTGATAGGGAGGAACGGCCTCCCTGATCTGAAGTTGAGTGGTCGTTTGTTGTTAGAGTTCTGTGCTAGTCATGGATTATCTATAACAAACACCATGTTCGAACATAAGGATGCTCATAAATGTACGTGGTACCAGAGCACCCTAGGCCGAAGGTCGATGATTGATTTTGGGATTGTGTCATCGGATCTGAGGCCGCATGTTTTGGCCACTCGGGTAAAGGGAGGGGCTGAGCTTTCAACCGATCACCATCTGGTAGTGAGTTGGGTCAGGGGGTGGGGGAAGACTCTGGACAGACCGGGAAAGCCCAAACGGGTAGTGCAGGTGAACTGGGAACGTCTGGAGGAGGCCCCCGTCCAAAAGACCTTCAACTCACACCTCCGGCGGAGCTTTTCTGGCATTCCTGTGGAGGTTGGGGGCATTGAACCTGAGTGGTCGATGTTCAAAGCCTCCATTGCCGAAGCTGCGGCGGGGAGCTGTGGTCTAAACGTCTTAGGTGCATCAAGGGGCGGCAACCCTCAAACACCCTGGTGGACACCGGTGGTCAGGGAAGCCGTCCAACTGAAGAAGGAGGCCTTCCGGGATATGTTATTCCGGAGGACTCCGGAGACGGTTGCAGTGTACCGATGGACGCGAAGGGCTGCGACCTCTGCTGTGAAAGAGGCAAAACAGCGGGTGTGGGAGGAGTTCGGGGAAGCCATGGAGAAGGACTTTCGGTGGGCACCAAGATGCTTCTGGAAAACCATCCGCCACCTCAGGAGGGGAAAATGGGGAACCATCCAAGCTGTGTACAGTAAGGATGGGACACTGTTGACCTCAACTGAGGAGGTAATTGGGCGATGGAAGGAACACTTTGAGGAACTCCTAAATCCCACTAACAGGCCCTGTATAGTGGAGGCAGAGCTGGAGGCTGATGGGGAAACATTGTCAATCTCCTTGGCAGAAGTCACTGAGGTAGTCAAACAACTCCACAGTGGCAAAGCACCGGGGATTGACGAGATCCGTCCAGAAATGTTGAAAGCTTTGGGTGTGGAGGGGATGTCTTGGATGACACGCCTCTTCAACATTGCGTGGGAGTCAGGGACAGTGCCAAAGGAGTGGCGGACCGGGGTGGTGGTTCCCCTGTTCAAAAAGGGGGACCAGAGGGTGTGTGCCAATTACAGGGGTATCACACTACTCAGCCTCCCTGGGAAAGTCTACTCAAAGGTACTGGAAAGGAGGGTTCGGCAGATAGTTGAACCTCAGATTGAAGAGGAACAATGCAGATTCCGTCCTGGTCGCGGAACAACCGACCAGCTCTTTACTCTTGCAAGGATCCTGGAGGGGGCCTGGGAATATGCCCATCCAGTCTAAATGTGTTTTGTGGATCTGGAGAAGGCGTATGACTGGGTCCCCCGGGAGATACTGTGGGAGGTGCTGCGGGAGTATGGGGTGAGGAGGTCCCTTCTGAGGGCTATTCAATCCCTTTACGTCCAAAGTGAGAGCTGTGTTCGGGTTCTCGGTAGTAAGTCGGACTTGTTCCAGGTGGGGGTTGACCTCCGCCAGGGCTGCGTGTTGTCACCAATCCTGTTTGTAACTTTCATGGACAGGATATCGAGGCGTAGTCGGGGTGGGGAGGGGTTGCAGTTCGGATGTGGTCCTGATGGCATCATCGGTCTGTGACCTTCAGCACTCACTGGACCGGTTTGCAGCCAAGTGTGATGCGGTTGGGATGAAGATTAGCATCCACAAAATCTGAGGCCATGGTTCTCAGCAGGAAACTGATGGAGTGCCTCCTCCGGGTAGGGAATGAGGCGTTACCCCAAGTAAAGGAGTTCACGTATCTCGGGGTCTTGTTCGCGAGTGAGGGGACAATGGAGCGGAGCTTGGCCGGAGAATCGGAGCAGCGGGGGCGGTATTGCATTTGCTTTACCGCACCGTTGTGACGAAAAGAGAGCTGAGCCGGAAGGCAAAGCTCTCGATATACCGGTCAATTTTTGTTCCTACCCTCACCTATGGTCATGAAGGCTGGGTCATGACCGAAAGAACTAGATCGTGAGTACAAGCGGCTGAAATGGGTTTTCTCAGAAGGGTGGCTGGCGTCTCCCTTAGAGATAGGGTGAGAAGCTCAGTCATCTGTGAGGAACTCGGAGTAGAGCCGCTGCTCCTTTGCATCGAAAGGGGCCAGTTGAGGTGGTTCGGGCATCTGGTAAGGATGCCCCCAGGACGTCTCCCTAGGGAGGTGTTCCAGGCACGTCCAGCTGGGAGGAGACCTTGGGGTAGGCCCAGGACTAGGTGGAGAGATTATATTTCGACACTGGCCTGGGAACGCCTCGGGATCCCCCAATTAGAGCTGGCAAATGTGGCTCGGGAAAGGGAAGTTTGGGGTCCCCTGCTGGAGCTGCTGCCCCTGCGACCTGATACCGGATAAGCGGATGAAGATGATGATGCTATTCAATGTAATGTTTTTGGCCTGGTCATCCATGTTTAACATTCATCTTTATTAATCTACCATGTTATTCAAGCTAGAGGGGACCTTGTAAAACGTATATGATTCAGGAGATCAGTGCCAATTCCTGTTCCTAATGGGATGCTGTTTATTGCCTTAACTTGAGTGGTGGGTCTTGTGTAAAAAAAAAACAAAAAAAACACAACAACTATAGAAAGACTATCAATAAAAGCATTCAGGTCATTCTTAATTAGAAAGTTTTATTGCCAAGTAAATTTCACAACAAACAAGGAATTTGTTTTGGCCGTTGGTGCAACAATTTATACAAAAGGAATAAGGGAATGAAAAGAAATCAGAACAGTGGACTGAGCATAAAAACAGTAGACTGCATCTGGGACGTCACTAGAAATGAATTGATGGGGGGCTAAGCCTTGTTTTGGGAGGTCTGGGCATACTCCCCAAAACATGTATTTTTAGAGTAACAACGGGTGTAAAATCTATCAAAATAAGGTTATTTTTGGTCAAGGTTGGCCAAAAATAACCTTATAATAATAATAAAATAAGGTTATTTTTGGTCAAGGTTGGCTCTCATAGTTTGAGTTAGACACTGATCTAATATGACTTAAATTCTATCCAAATGAAGAAATTAAAGTCCACTCTGTCCTCATCCATCCAAGACCAACAAAAGGCACAAGAACGGCTGTACTATGTAGCCAAAATACTTTTGTCAACTATAGTTATAGCAAATGAACATCTACATACAGAATATCTACATACATATTCTGTTTCTAAACAAGATTTCTCTGAATCATAATAATTTCAAAACAGAGTTAGTCATTAGACCATTCATCTTGGAATGAAGGCATTAAAAAACATAATTTAAAAAAAATAACCATTTAATAACCGGATCTCCCTTCCTTTGAACAGAATACGTTGCAATGCGTTAACTTTAAACCCAACCAAACACAAATCTGTGAAACACGCAGTTTTGCAACCGTGTTCCGTTGAAACCAAAGAATTGAACATAACTAATCTCAAACCCCCTAATATCGGCATATCCAATAGCAATTTTGAAAAATATCTACTTGTACCGATTAATCATTTGATCAAGTCATCAATGTTTATGATGATTAGTAATGACATACAAACGTTAGCTAGCATGTCAATGATAATTTCCGAAATTTCAGGGGAAATATTAATATTTTCTGTAGTTGGTTAGTGACGTAGCTAAAAAATACGACCTATTATCAATCCCCGATTATTGGCCACCTTACAATTTTGTTGAATTACTAATTGCTTTTTATTTGTATTACAAATGACAGATCTTAGTCTTCTCTGAAGTGTCTACTAGAAAGTTGTAGCTAGCTTTCTTGCCTTCCGATAAAGAAATAAAAGACAGATCACTTTGATATTACATGTCTGGTCTGTCATGCAAGTTGAATTTCATGAAATGCAACTTGTCTAAGCAATTGACATACATTACATTTTTAAGATCTCAAAATGTTTTAACCTCAATACATTTCTATAAAAAATGGTGGTGGGCTAGCTGAAAGAGTACATTGATTAGCAAAACGTACCGTTGCTTTCCAGTGCATTTACATTTTGAAACTTGAGAGGATTTACTTCTCCAACCACTAGAAACGTCCGATAACGGAGGTGGCAGATAGTAGGGAGGCGTTAGCTACTATTTACAGAAGACAGCTGGTTTCAGATGAGCAAGTTACGTTCAAAGCATCAAACTCAAACGAACATGCGGCCAAATGCACACGACTCTATACAATTTGTAAGAAGTTAGATGCGTTGTAACATCTGAAGAAAAAAATAAATCACTGAGAAAATGTATTGACTGATACATTTATTTAAGGGGGGCTAATTAATACTTTATACGCTGGAAAAGAGTCACTCAACAGTGCATGTACAGTAATCATCAGAAGGGTAATAAGAACTTTGAGCAAATTGTGTGGTATGACGTATGACATCTTATATGATGTACTTTATGCATATATGTACTCTTTCATAGCAACAGCAAAATAACACAATTCATTGTTGATTGCAGAGCCGTTAAGTTATAATCTCTCTAGATGGCTCTGGATTGAATTGACCATGATAATTCTAATATGTTACATGTTATCTTATGTTTCATAGCAAATACAGAAGGACAACATGATTGGGTATTGTTTCGATCCAGATCCTTACGCATTTCTAGGTGGGCCAATGAGTAAATTGGTTGGGCCAAGGCCCGCTAAGGCCCAATAGTGCAGCCACCAATGTGGGAAAGGCACAGAGACTGTAGATTATTTTCACAAGTTAAACTTTATTCAAGATTTATAAACCTGGAGCAGTTAACAACACTCTCAACATAGTCAAGTCAAGAGCTCTCCGTTGAAGGTTGAGCTCAGGTCTATATACATTCAGTGCAACCCACTCCCATGTTTGGTTAGAGGTCTATATACATTCAGTACAGCCCCCCCCCATGCATGGTTAGAGGTGTATATACATTCAGTACAGCCCCCCCCATGCATGGTTAGAGGTGTATATACATTCAGTACAGCCCACTCCCATGTATGGTTAGAGGTGTATACACATTCAGTACAGCCCACTGCCCCCCCCCCC
>JACXGI010011711.1:0-10121 GCA_016801175.1 Esox masquinongy | reverse complement strand
CAGTCACAAGTAAACCCCATGACACATCTATAAGCTGCCAGACACCTCATCTGCTCCAAAGAAACGCTTGAGGGCGTGTTGGTGTTACGAACCATGTGGCTCTAGCAGTCTAGGGTGGATGGTACAGAGACCCGTAACATAAAACTCATGCAAAGTGGTGTAGTGTACAGGAACAGTGAGAACAAACGACACAGACAACCAAAGCTACCGTCATACATAAAACGTTTAATATAAAAACACGGTAAAGAGGGAAGGGAAAAGGGGCTGAGCTGAACCCAAGAAATTAAATAATAGTCAAAACACCCCTAAACTGAACTTGCCTGCCTCAAGAACCGCTTAGCTGACTACTAAGGGATACAAAAATACAGTGGGTGGTCCGCTCAGTTCTAATTAGTGTTTTTAGACAAAGTTTTCCTACAGGTTGTGTATGCCCAAGGGCGACTTGCTAAAAAAACACTTTTCCCAGGGACACAGGGATAAACAAAAACACACAGGTCGAACAAGGACTAAACAGCACACAGCAAACAATTGACTAGACAACACCAAACAAAACACCACAGCAATACATACTCACATGAAACAGGACAAAGTGAGATGTATGTGCTAAACTAAGTGATGTATGTATGAATAAAGTGTTTGTCTATCAAAAAGGGTATGTATCTCAAGAGCGTCTATGTCCATGTGGGGTAAATCAAAAGAGTCTCTCTGGGAGAACCAACTGACTGGGTTTTTAAACCAGGGATGTGTGAAGCGATTGGGTAATGGAAAAAGGAACAGGTGGTGCAATTAAGAGGGGTGTCCACCGATTGGTCCACCTCAGCAGTCAGGCGATGCACTCCTGACTGCCAGGTGGGAAACACCAACGAGCACAATCAGGAACATAAGGGACACCTGGGGAAACGGCAGGAGGGGAAAACACAAACGCACATACAGGGTACCTGCATGCGCAACACTCACACCCTTAAAAGAGCAAACCTACTATGGTTTGCGACACAAGACAAACAGTATACAGAACACCATTCGTGGAAAGGCATCCACACAGGATAGAAAAGAAATCATACATCTCTAAACACCAGACAATGCATCTGGTACAGGCAACACAAGAACTTGGTCACCCGGCCGCAGAGAACGAGAAACAGCATGTTTATAATGACGTTTCATACGTCTCTGCGAGGAAGACAGGGCTTCCTTTGCCAGCGCACAGGCGCCATGTAGGCGCCCACGAAAGCGACTCACGTAGTCTAATACATTGTCCTTTGTACACAATTCTTCTGATAAAAACTGATCCTTAAGGACTTACATAGGTCCTCTGACTGTGTGTCCAAACACTAGTTCAGCCGGGCTGAACCCAAGGGATTCCTGTACCGTCTCACGGAGAGCAAACAAAACTAGAGGAACTCCCTCATCCCAATCCTTCTCGGATTCCAAACAATATTTACGGAGCATAGACTTCAGTGTCTGATGCCACCGTTCAAGCGCACCCTGAGACTCTGGGTGATATGCACTTGACACACGATACGTTATTGACAAGGTCTTTAACACTTGTTTGAAAAGCTTAGAAAGGAAATTAGAACCTTCATCAGTTTGTACCACCTTAGGTAACCCAAACGTTGAAAATAATTTAATCAATGCTTTGCTCACCACCGGAGCAGTAATCCTTCACAGAGGAATAGCCTCTGGGTATCGTGTGGCCACACACAATCGTCAACAGAAACTGGTTACCAGCTTTTGTTTTCGGTAATGGTCCAACACAATCAACAACCACATGTTCGAAGGGTTCGCCTATGGCAGGTATAGGACAAAGAGGAGCGGGAGGAATAACCTGGTTTGGCTTTCCAGTTACCTGACAGGTGTGGCATGTCCGACAGTAGAGCCACATCCTGTTTTAAACCGGGCCAAAAGAAATGTCGCAGCACCCGATCATAAGTCTTGGTGACTCCCAAATGACCAGACCACTGGTGATCATGAGCAAGGGATAAAACAGTTTGTCGAAAGGCTGTAGGAACCACTATCTGGTAAATAGCATTCCCTTCTCCACCGGCGTCACCATGGGATGTCCATTTGCGCATGAGGAGATTACCATCAATGAAGTATGCCATGTTTTTCTTCTTAAGCTCCTCCACCGAGACAACGCTAGAAAAACATTTAGCAAGGCTTTTGTCACCCTTTTGGTTAGCAACCAGCTGCTCACGTGTTACTGGTAACTGTATTGCATCAGCAACACGGTCCACATTCTTCTTCCCGAACCTGGGCTGTTTTTCAGACCCCACCAGTTTACCAGAGGTAGCACACAAGCTATCCTCTTGGTCAAACTCTCTAGACAGAATTGTCAAACACTATTCTATCACATCACCCATTCGTCGTGCCTGAGCACGTGTGACGGCACAAGCGGGGAACACACAGCTCCTCCGAAAGAGACTGGTCACTTTTACCCATATTGGAGATGTTGGATATTACTTTTCCACCGGCAATATCGTTGCCCATTACAAACGTCACCCCTTTTACAGGCAGCATAGAACGTACTCCAACTCTGAACAATCCACTGACTAGCTCGGAGTGTACGTTCACAAAGTGCAATGGCACTGGGACAATTCCCATTTCAATTCCCTGGACTAACACACTGGTTGTATTTTCGGAGAAGGGCAACACGTCAGATAGGATGAATGACTGCGCTGCACCAGTATCTCTAAAGATCCTAACCGGATGCTGAGACGCATCGTTATCTGAAAGGGACACAAATCCCTCAAATATGAATGGTTCATAACTGCGATCTGAGACTGGGACCTTCAAGCCACATTTTCCATGAGGCACCTGTTGTTTCTCTGACCTAACAACAGAACGAATTAGCCCAACACCGGTTGGCGGTTTGGCACGCAGAGGTGTCCCTTGTTTGCGTTTCAGCAGGAAGCACTGATTAACCATATGTCCTGGCTGATGACAATAAAAGCATTGACGTACGTCTTTCGGTCGAGTTTGATGTACTGTTGGTCGACTAGGGCTAGGAGCCGGTGGCTCCGCAGCCCTACTCTCCATACGAGCCGAGAATACGCTCTTGTGCGTCAACAAATTTGTCTGCCAATACAGACGCTTCCGAAAGTGAGTGCACTTTCTGTTTGTTTAGGTAAACAACAATGCGTTCGGGTAAGCAATTCTTAAACCCTCCAACAAGAGTAACTCCCAAAGAGAATTAAAATCAGTCACCTTACAAGCAGTGAGCCATTTGTCAAACAGATTTCCCTTGTCTCTAGGAAACTCCACGTAAGTCTGGGTAGATGACTTTTTATGGGACCTAAATTTCTGTCGATATGCCTCAGGAACAAGCTCATAGGCACAAAGAACAGTTGTTTTGACCACGTCATAATTCAAATTGTCTTGAAGAGGTAGCGCTGACAAAACCTCTTGGGCTTTTCCTGTCAATTTACACTAGAGCAGTAAGCACCATACCTCTTCAGGCCATTTTAATGCCACCGCTATACGCTCAAACACACTAAAATAAGAGTCAACCTCTGACACTCTGAACACTGGTACCAAGGCGATCTGTCTGCTGATATCAAAAGTAGTAGAAGACCCCGCTGGGGAGGATGGCTCACTAGCAGGCACTGCACGAGCAGAGGCTAACCTCGCTGTCTCTGCCTCCAGTTCCATCTTACGCAATTCTTGATCAAGCTTACGCATCTCCAGTTCTTGATCAAGTCTGCGTGTCTCCTGTTCTGCCTCGAGTTTACGCGACTCCTGTTCTAGCCTACGCGTCTCCTGTTCTGCCTCGAGTTTACGCATCACCAACTGGAGAGTTTCTCGCCTGATCTGTGCTCTCTCTGCCTCCACTTGGAGCCGTGTCGAACGGACAGTGGGTGGTCCACTCAGTTCTAACTAGTGTTTTTAGACAAAGTTTAGCTACAGGTTGTGTATGCCCAAGGGCGACTTGCTAAAAAAACACTTTTCCCAGGGACACAGGGATAAACAAAAACACACAGGTCGAACAAGGACTAAACAGCACACAGCAAACAATTGACTAGACAACACCAAACAAAACACCACAGCAATACATACTTACATGAAACAGGACAAAGTGAGATGTATGTGCTAAACTAAGTGATGTATGTATGAACAAAGTGTCTGTCTATCAAAAAGGTATGTATCTCAAGAGCGTCTATGTCCATGTGGGGTAAATCAAAAGAGTCTCTCTGAGAGAAACAACTGACTGGGTTTTTAAACCAGGGATGTGTGATGCGATTGGGTAATGGAAAAAGGAACTGGTGGTGCAATTAGGAGGGGTGTCCACCGATTGGTCCACCTCAGCAGTCAGGCGATGCACTCCTGACTGCCAGGTGGGAAACACCAACGAGCACAATCAGGAACATAAGGGACACCTGGGGAAATGGCAGGAGGGGAAAAAACACAAACACGCATACAGGGTACCTGCATGCGTAACAGTTGGCCCAACATATAAATTATACATTCATGTCTCTACAACAAATTGCACAGAAGCTTTATAGTGCAGCTACATGTCATCTGCAGGGGTTTTCCTGGCACAAAATTAGGCAAAGGTGGTACCCCAACCCCTGCACTCTACCAGACACCCCTCTGATATACTTTATATAATATCCAGCTACACACTTGATAAAGACACCTATTAAAAGTGTTAAATCTGCCCTGTTGTCCCGGTCCACTTGAGCAGCTAATACACAATGTCCTCCCTAATAGCAACCAAAATATAAGCAATATTTTTATTCTTAACATACTAACATGCTACATATATATATAAAAAAATGAAATCACGTATTAGCTTTATAATTAATCACAGTGAATATTAGTGTTGCAATGTTCCAGTTAATTTAACACATCAGAGCTGTAGGCCTATATATTACAGCCTTGTTGTGTTGATTTCCCTCCATCCTTGCCTTGACGCCACATCGACTTCCTTCCGCTGTACTTGGCTCTGCTACTTGCATTGATCCAGCGTCTTCACGTTCATGTATTTATATTGTTAGTTAATTAAATATATTGTATAATTTTTTACACTGTACACTACATATACACTGCTCAGAAAAATTTCAGGGAACATTTAATCATCACAGTACAACACCAAGTCAATTCATCTTCAGGGATTTCAATCTGTCCAGTTAGGAAGCATAAGTGATTGTGAATTAATGTCACGTGTTTTGGTGCAAATAAAAGAAACAACTGGTGCACTGGAGAGGCAACAGCAAGACAACCCCCAAGAAGGGAATGGTTTTGCAGGTGGTGGCCACAGACAATTGCTCTCTCCTTACCCGTCCTGACTGATTCTTCTCTAGTTTTGTGTTTTGTTAGTGTCCTTGTCACTACTGGTAGCATACACGCTACTGAGTCACATTATGAGTTGCCGTGATGAAATTCACACTAGTTGGAAAAGCTGGTGAGGTCAGTTTTTTTACTTAGATTTTCGATGTGAGTTTCAATCCAGCCTTCAATTGGTTGGTGATTTTGGTTTCCACTGACCCTTGTTACATTTTGTTCTCAAGGAATTACACAATGTACAGCAAAGATTTTGATCTATAATATATTTTTGTTCATCGAAACCTGATGTGTTATAAGTGTTCCCTTACATTTTTTGAACAGTGTATGTTTTTCCTGACAGTGCATACCCTAACCTGATCATCTATTCAGCAGTCATCTTTGTTTGTCTCACAAACTCTCTTTAAAAGAAGTCTGTAATTATTGGCTACTAGAAGGAATCTGAAATGTAAAATTTTATGCAGATTGGATGTAGTTAAGGTTTTATTAAGTATTACATTTGCTGCAGTGTTTCACTGGTATTTTATGTGTGAGCGCAAAATCGTGTTTTACTATGCCGACACAGAGGCGGTTTCGAGATTTGGGGAAGGCAGTCACCATTGAGTTTTGAATGCAGGAAAAACCCTGATTTGGGATTGAACATTCATTTGCCGGGAAATGGTAGAAGGTGATTTAAGATCGAACTTTGGTTGTCCAACAAGAGATTCCAGGAAAACCGAACTGTAACCCCTGTGATCAATTATAGGAGGGTAAAAACAAACTGTAACCCCTGTGATTAATTATAGGAGGGTAATAATCTGTAACCCCTGTGATTAATTATAGGAGGGTAATAAACTATAACCCCTGTGATTAATTATAGGAGGGTAATAAACTGTAACCCCTGTGATTAATTATAGGAGGGTAATAAACTGTAACCCCTGTGATTAATTATAGGAGGATAATAAACTGTAACCCCTGTGATTAATTATAGGAGGGTAATAAACTGTAACCCCTGTGATTAATTATAGGAGGGTAATAATGACGTTGACACAATAGTTACGGCTTCCCAAGTCTGAATTGCGCAGCTCAGCCTCCCACTACACAAATCCCTTGTTGATGCTACATATCCATTTGAAATTAATGGGAGCTACATTTCCATTTGAAATTAATGGGAGCTGGGTGGGTGGCCTTTGGTAGGTGTATTATACCCTTAAGTCTCCTCTCCAGTATGTATGCGCTGGTGAGCTTTCAGGCTACCTAGATGAGAGAAACTCTTCCCACAGTTAGAACAGGAGTATGCCTTCACTCCAGTATGTATGAGCTGGTGAATTCTGAGGGTTGTTGAGTAAGAGAAACTCTTCTCACAGTCAGAACAGGAGTATGGCTTCTCTCCAGTATGTATGCGCTGATGAATTTTAAGGTAACCTGACTGAGAGAAACCCTTCCCACAGTCAGAACAGCAGTACGGCTTCTCTCCAGTATGTATACGCTGATGAATTTTAAGGTAACCTGACCGAGAGAAACCCTTCCCACAGTTAGAACAGGTGTAAGGCTTCTCTCCAGTATGTATAAGCTGATGAATTTTAAGGCTGCATAACTGAGAGAAACTATTCCCACATTCAGAACAGGAGAAAGGCTTCTCTCCAGTATGTGTACGCTGATGAATTTTTAGGAGACCTGACCCAGAGAAACCCTTCCCACAATTAGAACAGGAGTACGGCTTCTTTCCAGTATGTATACGCTGATGAGCTTTAAGGGGACCTGACAGAGAGAAACCCTTCCCACAGTCAGAACAGGAGTAAGGCTTCTCTTCAATATGTATATGCTGATGAATTTTAAGGTTGCCTAACTGAGAGAAACTCTTCCCACATTTAGAACAGGAGTACGGCTTCTCTCCAGTATGTATACGCTGATGATCTTTAAGGTGACCTGACCGAGAGAAACCCTTCCCACAATTAGAACAGGAGTACGGCTTCTTGTCTTTGTAATCTTCCTTTTGTTTCTCTCCAGTTGCCGGAAATGTCTCCACTTCAGCAGCAATCTCATCTGTGTGATTAATATCAGGAAAGTTCATTAGAGCAGTTAGAAGATTACATCAAATATCAAAGTAACTATTCCAAGAGTGTTAAGAGTAAAAAACATGCAAACAATTTCTGAAATCATAGTTTCACATTTTCACCAAGCAACACAATACATTGCCAAAATTTTAATACATTCACTGCCCTCCAAAAATGTTGTCAACCAGGGTGATATGAACCAAACGCAGTAAAAAAGACATGGTTGGTTATCAAATTGATCACACAAAAAATAATTAAATAAAAAAAATTGAGATAGGACTATAAAAAGTTACATGCCTGAAAATACTCATCTGAACTATTATGGTGATGGTTAGGAAATAAAAAATAACTGAAGCTCAGATCAACCTGTCTGGAAGATGACAAATATGTATTTTCTCCCAAACACAGTGAGAAGAATGGTTCAAGTATCAAAAAAACTCCCAAGGACCACAGCTGGAGAATTGCAGGTGGTTAGATTTTGGGGTCACAAATTCTACATAAGGATTGCCAGAAGAAAGCCTTTGCTGTCACCAAATCTCAAACATAAGCACCTTTGTGACACAAATGTAGGGCTACAATTTGTTTGTGGAATAGGCTTACCGTCTATGTGTTCCTAATCTATTAGGTGAACTGAAAAACCTAAAATATGAATGGGGATACAATGATGAGTCAAAACATTATGACCACTCACAGGTGAAGGGAATAATGTTGATCATCTAACAATGGCACATGACAAGGTCTGGGTAGATTAGATGGAAAGCAAACAATCAGTACTTGTAGTCAACGTGTCGGATGCAGGAGAAATGGGCAGGAGTAAAGACCTGAGTGACTTTGACAAGGACCAAATTGTTATGGGGGGCTGCCACACCCCCAGAACCCCTAAACCCCGCAGCACCCCTAAACCCCGCAGCACCCCTAAACCCCCCAGCACCCCTAAACCCCCCAGCACCCCTAAACCCCCCAGCACCCCTAAACCCACAGCTTTGGGTACAGTTCCTTATGCCTCGTTTCCACTGGTGCCAAACACTGGTGTTTTACCCTGAAGTCCAGAAATGTTTCAGTTTCCATTGACACGGCCCAGAGCCGGTCATGGGGGTTTGAGGATGAAATTAGATTCATTATTAAGTTCATATTAAGTTCAAACCCCGGTTTTGTAAACAAACTGAGCATGGCGTTATTGTTTATTTTATTTTGCTACCAGAAAAATATCGCCTTTTATTTTTCGTAACCGGAAAACCAAATCGCTTTGATAGTTTACTCTCCCCTCCCCACCTGAGCCCCTCCTTAAGTTCTTGGTCCCAATTGTATAGTGGAAACAGTCTGGAGCCAACATTAGCATAAATCGTGGGTGTAGCCCTGGTACCGGGGTAAAGCACCAGTGGAAATGCGGCATTAGCCTCCCTGATATTGGCCCTGGGAACGTACTGCTAGCAGCAACAGAGACGTACCACCAACACAGCAGTGTTGATGATCACTGACTCTCCCTACTAGACTGGGTCATTAAAATGCAGATGATTCCTTCTAATAATATATTACAATAATGTACTTCTTCAGACTGATAGATGCCCTGAAACAATAAAAAACACTGTTGGCCATATTAACTGCAGGTGTTGACAGTGATTCCACACAAACATCATGGATACCCAGAGACAAAGAACTCACTGTTGACAAGAACTTCAATACAACACTGCTGCTCTGGTCATTCATAAAGACATGTCATGAGACCAATTTTGACTCCTTTGGTTGTTAATGTAACACAAATTGATTTCATTAACTTTTTTATAATTTATGACTTCACAATAAAGAGAAAACAGAGAGCTTTAAATAACATCTACACAATTATTTAGCAAGAATAACACATTTTCAACATTAAACCCTCTTAATAAATCATTCTTACCTTTGTTGGTTAAATCCCCAATCTCCTCCTCTTCACATTTAATATTATTCAGTCCCAGTGGTTGACTGTTGATCTCAATCTTCTCCTCTTCATCTTTAATGATACCATTCAGACCCAGTACTTGACTGCAGTCTTCCTGCTTCACTGATGTAATCTCTGAATCCACCAATGAACACTGAGCTCCACTGTAACAACCAGAATCCAGTGACTTTTGCTTGGGTTCAGTGTGGAAGGAGAGCAGCAGGCTGGGTTTGTCCTCCCTCTGCTAAAATAAAGACCAGATCAGGGGCTGTATTCATAAAACATTTTAAGTCTAAAAGTAGCTACTTACTTGCTGAATTATGAGAAACTCTTAAAAACAATTTTAGGACTCCTAAATTGTTGGTCTGAGTATTTCACAAAGCATTTTAGCGCTACAATCAGCTCATTTTAGAAACATTTAATGATACTGAGCTTTTAACAAGTTATCGCCTTAATCGCGAGGGTATTATGGTCATTATTACGGAGAAAGAAGAGAGGCAAATGTGGCGGTTTCCTATGTAGATCTCGGACGAGATACTGCATTCCACCGTTAACAAGCATTTTACTCGCAAATGTTAAATCCCTGGACAATAAAATGGACAACCTACACGCAGGGAATAACTTTCAGCGAGACTTGCAAACTGTTGTGCGTTAGCATTTGTAGAGACCAGGCTGGTCCCAACGATATCTAACCCAGGCATCACCCCTGCTGGATTTTCCATCTACCGGCAGGACAGGACTTGGGAGTCAGGTAAACGTAAGGGCAGAGGGGTCTGCATTGTGGTCAACTGTCACTGGGGCACGGATGTTGAAGTTCTCGCTACACACTGTTCTCCAGACCTGGAGCGACTGACTGTAAAGGTACGGCCCTTCTACCCCCCGCTGGAATT
>JACXGI010011710.1:0-16923 GCA_016801175.1 Esox masquinongy | reverse complement strand
CAGTTCCCACCAGGCCGACCACACCAAAGCCTTCTCTCCACCCTCTGCTTTCCTTTGCTTCGCTGCGTCGTTCTACCTCAACAACAGCGCCTGATTGGCTGGGCTGCTGTGACGTCACACTTCATTGGGACCAACAGCTGCAGCTAGGAAGAGTGGTAAAAGCTGAAGCAGAGTGGATGTACAGAGAGGGAGAGCGGTTTAAGTTGAGTAAGAAACAGCAAATACACAGATTTGAGAACAAACAAAGAGAAGGGTAGAAGAAATACTGAGCCAGAGACAGGAAGTTAGAAGAGCTTAAGACGACATGTGTTCCTCTCCTGTGTTGTGGTACGACTCCTCCCTGCTCCCCATGCTCCCTCACTTCCTGTGTTTCTTGTTTACTGACACAGGTGTCAGAGTACCCTTGGCAGCTTCCTGTCTCTGGTGGAGGATGGGGATGGGCCTAAGTCTAGCACCGATATACAAATCCTAAAGACTAGCACACACACACCCCTCAAAGCCTAACACCGAAACATACTCAAGGATCTGTTTCGCACACTTCTACACGCAGACAAGTTGTACAGCACTCAACAAAACCCCCATAGCCCGTCTTCAGGTCATATTTCAGCTAAATGATGCCAGATTAGTGTTTCCTGAGTAGTATGTGGCTGTGTTGGGACTTACTGGTGGGTTGAGGAAGACTACTTCCTGCATGAGTAAACATTGGTTTTGTTGACTTGGTGGCTCACAAGAAAATCCCAAAAAAACTTTAGGTGGGCCTTAGAGCAGCTGAGTGAAGTTAGAAGTTCTCTGTCATCAGGGTGGCTGGCTCTAGCCATAACTAAAACAATAGACCTGGGGTGGTACAATCAGTTGTCATCTTGATTTGCTAATCTGATGAATAAACAGACGCTGACAAGAGCTGGCGTCCTGCCGCAGGCAATCACAGTGCAATGCACCCTAGGTCAAGTTACAACCTGTGACCAAAAGGAGCGGCTTAGGCTTCCTCTGATGTCGATCAGATCAGAATCATATGATTTTGTGCTTTGGAATTATGTTCGGATGTATGATCACAAAATCTCTCATTTGTTCATACACACTCATAAGAGCCCATGAATAAAAAGGCCTATCCCAAGTCCTAAAGGGTTTTAATCACACATCCATTCATTTCAGTCATACTATGGAATGTAGTTCTTAGGGCTACATCTTTATGAGTAGCTATTCAATCGAAATCTATCGGAGGATTTATCATGTAGCCTCACTTACCACACATAATGACTTCAGTTGTTTTTCAGCCGTATATTCTTCACACACAGAAATACACACATTTACATTTGATACTTTAGTCCTCTAAACACTCATTCATTGTAAGATAGCCAGGTGGGACAACCACACAACTCAGTCTATTTGACTTAACTTACTTAGTAAGAGGCTCTTCGTGGTCTGCATCTGACTGGTAAAATCCTGCATTATCAAACACACACACACACACACACACACACACACACACACACACAGAGAGAGAGAGAGAGGTTTGTCTATTGTTTGGTCACACCAGAATTCTGTTTTTGATCATATCACCCTGACCCAATAAGCTGATGGGGGCAGCTCAGGGGGGAGTGAGGTGGGGGCAGAGAGCCAACCCTGTCAGTCCATCCGTCTAAATCCTCTCCCAAGAGAGAAGGCCCTCCTAAGTATTGTGTCTTGTTGACACCCACCTTGTCTCCATTCTGCAGGTTTATTATTGTTTGTAAATGTTTTTAAACCCAGACGGCTGCTCCACAACGCTGGGGCTGTAATCAGGTTTATCAGGGCCACAGGGGCAGAGCCTGGGTGTGGTCCTGGCAGGAGAAGTTAGAAGTGAAATGGGGTTTTTGGTACAAACGCTCAACATGTCTGTTTTCTGTAAGGTTGCACTCATTTTGGGAGGATCCCCACCCCCTCCCTGTCAACACAGTAAACCTGCACACCCCCACACAGATACACAGATGTGTATGCGTACTCACAATCACCACACACAGTACATAGAGTAGGAAGAGTTCCACCTAATCAGGTGTGTTTCGCTGGGATAATGGCACCTTGTTTGTTTTGTAGGTTCTCAGTTTCAAGCCACTTCCTGTGATTGAAAGTCCTGACTCACCACTTCCTCACTATGCTGTCTGCCATGATGGAAAACCCAGCAATGGAGAAAAACAAACCTCGCTGTGTTTCTATGTTTGTGTGTGTGTGTGTGTGTGTCAGCGAAGGGTTAACACGGTGAGGAGTGCTGCTGAGGGCACTACAGCTGGAGAGTGTTTGGCTGGTGGAGAGGGTGGAGTGGACAGCCATGTGGGGGTTGTTTTGGGACAGGGAGATCAGGCGGGATGTGGGAGGTTGTTATGGGGACAGGACCGGGGGAGGGGAGTATATGGCTGGGGTTTGGGAGAGGGTGGAAGGGGTACCCTTTTAATGTCTGTCCATAAGCCCCCGGCACCCCCTCCTGTAGAAGAGGAGGGGGGGTGTGGCTACGCAGTGTACGTGTCGAAGGGTGTAGGGGTGTGTGGATTTTTCAGACAGCTGCCCCTGGATTGGTTCGAGTTCCCGGCATCTACAGGGAACAATCTGGTCTTTGTGAGGTGAGAGGGGCTGCGGGTAGTGATGGCGGGGGATTCAGGGGGCAACAGGGAGGAAAAAGAGTTGGTAAACAGCTGCTAAAAGACTCACAACGCCCATAAAACTAACACCACCCGTAAGACTCACACCACCTATAAAGGTGAATTTATATTTCCACATTAAAGTGGATGCATGCAGCATGGATTGTGTAAATGTGATTCTTTTTTGAGGGAGGGTTGTGTTTCTGCAGTTTGCATATATGATTTATTTTCTAGTTTTCTTAAGTTGTGCTTAAGTTCAGATTCTGTGATTGGTCAGAAGTTTGCACACCTCCCCTTGTCCCTGGGTAATATTACTTCTCTCCACCCCACCCCTTTGTCTGAAGCAAAAGATTAGAAGTGTGTGAGGACACCACGTTCAACTGCGCGAGACAAAGGGTTCAATGCACCATGCGACTAAGGTATACATCAGCCCTAAACAATCACACCACACACACCTCACAGCACATATAAGACTCACACCACCCAAAAGACTCACGGCACACATAAGATTCACACCACCCATAAGACTCACAGCACATATAAGACTCACACCACCCAAAAGACTCACGGCACACATAAGATTTACACCACCCATAAGACTCACAGCACCCATTTGACTCACAACACCCATTTGACTCACCCCAGCCAAAAGACTCACAGCACACAAGACTCACTCAGTCTGTTTCACTTGTGTGAAACTGTTCTAAAGAGGTTGATTCTAAGCTACAGGTAAAGGCTATGTCATTTAGGACCATTACATCTTTTCATATATATTTCAATCCAAATGTTCTGCTATATGAAAGGAAAACTCCCCCATTATACATTATTTATTTGTTCATTCAGATCATCATCAGCTATTGCAGAAGCTATTCTTATTTAAGAACTGAGAATACTGAGAATATGAAGTAGCAACACATATCATAACTAAGTGGGATAAAAAACTGTCAGAGAAAATTCATTATTTCTTACCCACTTTAATTACATGGAAAAACAAACATGAAGTGTTATCTAATCTGCAACCAGTTAATCTGATTGTATGTTGGCAGTCACTATGGATCACACAGGGTTGGGTTTTTTTACACTGAGATGAGTGATAGCATGAGCTCTCTGTTGGAGAATAAGCATACGGGTTTAAATAAAAAAATTTAAAAAACAATGGAGTCACAATTCTACACTTTTACTTAGCTCTTTAAGGTAAAATCCCAGTGAAATGACAAAGAACATACAGGTCGCTTCCACACATTTAGGCAAGAAAGTAATGGAGGTCCTATGGCCTTATGTCGTACTACAGTTGTTTGGTTATTTACTGTAAAACACCTCTGGAAACTAAAGAAAACTTCCATGAAACGACAAACTTGTATTTTTTTTTTAGGGGCTTGCCCCAGTGAGCTGCTCAGGCATGTCTCAGTTCCCTTCAACCATTTTGATGGTAGGCAACATGAGAAGTGAGGTGGGCGAAAGAAGGAACACACAGACAAAGACAAAATGGTTTCACATGAGATGGAAGAAGTGAGAGACATTATGTGAGTGGGAGAGGAGAGCGAGAATTAGAAGGTTATTGAGAGCCACATCTATTATGTTTCTCTCTCACACACACACACACACGCACACACTCGCACACACATACGCACACGCACACACACACACACGCACGCACACGCACACGCACACACGGCAGAGTGAGGGAATGAAAGACAAGACTGGGGTCTATTGTAATTTATGAGGCTGTAAATATATAGTTTCGAAAGCCCTTGTTCACACTTTGACATCAAATAAAATGGTATTTGTTACCATAAGTATGGACTTAAAGTAAAATGCTTCCTTATGGGCCCTTCACCCAACTACATGGTGAAAAAGCAAGAGAAAGCAATAGGAATGGACAGTACCTAGACAAATGACAATGGCTATAAACAAAGAGGACCAGTCTATATACAAGGAGTCCCAGTACTGAGTCGATGCACAGGGGTACAAGGTAATAAAGGTTTTTCTACATGCTGAAGGTTGTGGAACGGTTACCAGGCAACATGATAGGTCATAAACAGTGGCAGCAGTGTGAGTGATGTGTAAAGGTATGTGCAGCGTCAGTACTCATGTGTGTACATGTTATGTGGGATTGAGCGTGTGTGGATAGAGTCGTTTGTGTGTAAGTGTGTTTGTGTGTGTGAATAAAGACAGTACTTTCACTAGTGTAATTCACTGGATTACAACATCGGACAAATTACTTAACAGTTGTAGTATAGAGAATAGTCAATGATTTGGGTGGCTGAAATCTTTGGCTGTGGGGTTTGGGTCTTCCTGTGGAAGCACCAGAGGTTCTAGATGTCAGGGAGCTTGGCATTGGTAGTGAACAAAACGGGTGTCTGATAGGATGGGTCATACAGGGAGATCTGTTTTTCATCATAATTACAGATAGAATGCATGGAAGGTGATCAGTACATTACTGGTATCTTTTCAAGTTTAGCGATAAATAAAGGAAATCATAACAAAGAGTAAAACATTGAACATTGAAGTAAATATATACCATCAACTTCATGAACACCATTGATATATCATAGGAGGATTTTAGGATCAAATTTTTTTTTTAACTTTTTTTTTTACTACATCAAATATAAATTACCAAAGTTACCAAAGATTTCCACATGGTACATTAATTACCAAATATTCTAGTTTTTCTGACACTCTTTCCATGCACCTGTTACTTCAGGCAGTGGATTTCTAGCTCTCTGTTCCGCACTATCCGACAATTCTAAAAATGTTAGGCTGACTCTGAGAAACAGTAATGTCAGCATTGTTTTTCTCCTGTGTTTTCGGGGACACAATACAGAACTGCATTTTAGGGAGATTCAGAAGAAGGAAGAAAGTTTACAGCCCAAACAGGAAATTATGACGTGGTTCGTGCATGGTGAGGGAGAGACAGATAAAGAAGTAATTTGTCAATTTGAACTAACATGTTGCTGGACCAGGATAGGTTATGTAAAACATATCATCTAGTACCATGCTCAGTGTACCATGCTCAATACAGTATGTATAGATTCATAGCATTACAAGACCTGTAAGCCATTTTACCTGCTAAAACAATTTTTATAAGAATAAGTGGCAGTCAGAGACTTTGTCCAAAGTGAGCTTAACTGTTGAGTGATGACATCAAGGTGTGACACATCTGCTCCACCCAGTTGACCCGTCATGGACCAATTGGGCAGAGGTCTGTGGACCCTGAGGAGGGGGACAGTTCGAGTCAGATATCATCAGAACCTGTGCCTGCCTCCGTGGACCATCTTTGTTCAGTGCAGCCAATGATCTACCAGTTTACTTCATTATTGATCTAAAGTGTGTATGCACAGCAGTACAAATACGTCTCGGACATACTGTAACCCATGTTACCTTTTTAAAATACCTGTACTAAGTGTATGTTTTGGCAAATACTGTAATATCACTAGATTAGATCAGATTCAACTTTATTGTCATTGAGCAAGTACAGTACAATGACATGCAGTTGGCATCTAATCAGAAGTACAAATAGAAGAGGGCAGAAAATTTACAAGTATTCAACATATGAGTAAATTAAATAAACTTTAAACCAATCCTGCGACACATATGCTGACAGGAATTATACACAAATTGATGTCGACTACAATAGATTTTGTGTAATCTATGTCTACTGTGTATTAGGTCCCTATATATTGTCTACCACTTGCAGGATATTTACAACAGGTAAAACTCTGGGTAGATGTAATTAAACTTAGCGAATAATGGCAATTCTGACAACTGAGTCAATTCTGAGAAATGAGTAAATTACCACAAAACAACAGACTACAGTATGGGGGAGGCACAGTTGCCCTGTTGACCTGAGAGGAACCCCTTAGAAGAGCCCAAAACAATTACAAAACCAGACATTTTTCAGTAATGACAGAAATTAAGCCATTGTGAAGCACCAGACCAATTATCCCCACGCCTTGGGGTAATCCTGAAGGACTCTGGGCCAGCCACGGAAGAGGCAGAGGAGCCCCCGCTCTGCCGGCCAGCCCAGCTCCTCAGCCCGCTCTGGGGTAATTAGGGGAGAGCGTCTGGTCTTTACAGTACCCAGCACCAAGGATTACCCACGTAGCCACCGTCCTCCCAGCCCACACCGCACACAATCTGAGGGCCAAGGCCAGACAATGGCCTAACAACTCAGTTACGGTTTTTGTGATTGTGTGTGTGTGTGTGTGTGTGTGTGTGTGTGTGTGTGTGTGTGTGTGTGTGTGTGTGTGTGTGTGGTGGAGGTTTTTTTTCATGGAGACTAAGGGATGAATTTGAGCCAACACACTGTCAGCCTCAGGGCAGGGAAGGGCAACAGGGAGGTTAACAGTGAACAGGAAAGATGAATGAGATGATAGAGAGAAAAACCTTTAAATCCTGTGGCTCAGGCATTCTAAAAAAAACCACATGGTTTTAGGATAACCCAACAACACCAAGTCTAATAAAACTTCATTTATAGAGCACCTTTCTTAGATGAGGTGCATTTTCAAAGCATTTAAACAGATAAAATATATTTTTTTTAGCACACCTTATTATGACAAACAACAACAAAGGAGACAAAGTAGTCACACGGTCAGTCAAAGAACCTGTTGCATTTCTGTTTCACTTGGGAAGAAGAGGCATGTTTTCATTACTGTTCACCATCTCCCTAGTTCCATTACTGTCATAAGTAGCGCTGACTATCCTGCGCTACTTTCACTTGTTCTGGGAAATGTGGAAAGTCAGTAAGTCCCACAGAGACACAGAAAGAAAGAGAGAGAACAGAAAAATTGCACAGAGAGAGAAGAGCGAGGGGGGAAAGAAACCTGCCTGGATACCACAGTCAACCAATGAGAAAGCAGACAGGTCTAAAAACAAAGTTTGACTGGCTCCAGCAGCTGCCTACAGGTCAGAGGGCATTTATTTGTTGTCAATGGGCCCTGTAACCCAAAGAGGTGCTGCCTGAGAGAACCAGAGGGGGGAGAAGGGCTTGGATCTTTCACACACCACAGGGCAGACTGGGCTTTGTTTAGGGAGTGACCCCAAAGTTGTACATAATTATTCCAGCTATCATGTGGAACTGCGTCAAATTCTAGACACTTTGCATAAGTTAACGGGTAGGAGTAAGAGAGATGAGAATGTGCTGGAAGGGATAAAGATATGTAAACCCAGAAATATTTCTCCCAACCCCTGGCCAAAACAAACTAAAAGACTATATTTATCAAATGACCACAAACATACAGAACCAAACAATTCCCATTTGTGGATTAAAGTGAGCGTTCAGTCATCACAAAAGATGTCAGACTGGCTGATTTTCTAGCCTCCTATCTGGTGTCCCAGCATTTTGTAAATATCAGTCCGGCCTAAGAGACTTTGTCAATGACACACAGGCACAACACACCTAAACCCAATCTAAGTGGTCACAGTATCACTCTGGCCTGAGGACTGTGACAGGCAGACTATCTCACAGTGACGCAAACACACACTCACACGCAGCTGCCCTTTTGTCTATGACCAGTGTGTTTCAGACAGAGAAACCCTACTTAAGTGTCTGCTGTCTGTCTCTCTGTTGCAACAAAGAGGAGTGCAACGTCAAAATTCTTTTCAACAGTTACTCAGCACTCCGGTAATAACATTCCCAAATGTAAGCTACCCTGGTGAATGTCAGTCGGCGTGCAAAATTCAGCAACGGGCAAAAACAGATTACCGTTACAGTAACAGTTCATAGGACAATGTTACAACTCAGCAGGCCAAATACAGAGGGTACTTTGGACAGGGAACATGTTGTTTTGCTGACTATAGTAGTGACTATGCTGACTATTACATGACAAGTATTACGTACAGTACAATATCATGGCCCAGTACCAAATCTCTGTGGCTGAGTTCTAATTGAACTGGGCCTATAGTGTTTCAAATGATTAGAATGGTCTTTTAAACTAAGTAACAATGAACCCTAACATACTATAAGATTCCAACTTTATTATAACTAAAGTAAATATGATACTGCCAGTAAATTGGCGCCTTCGTGTAACTGACAACCGAGAATGATTTGCCCAGCGTTCTCTGAGCGACACAGATAACACTGAAATGCCTGGAGACACGCCTCAAGTGTTAGTCTCCTTTAAAATAATAATTGCATCCTTCTGTGATTAATAGAAAGAGATTCCCCAAATTACTTTGTATTTTCTGCTGTTGAAAGCTATGAATCCATCCCAACTGTTCTGGTTCCTATCCATTATTCCAAGTGTAAATACAAGGCCTGCATGTGGAGCAAAAGTCATTTGGCCCTTTTCTAATTGCTATTGTCAATTGCTATTTCTCTCTCTCCTAATCTCTTTCTTACAACCCATTGGATGAGAAGGGAAGATCTCTCTCCCCAACTGATCTTCATCTCCTGTGGTTTTTCAGGGGGCAAGGAGAGAGGAAACAAGGAGAATGGAAGTGATAAAAAGCCCAATTTCATTGCAGGAGGCTAGGGTTAGGAAATTGAGAACAGGCCTTTGTCTAGATAGTCCCAAAACTGTGACATGTCGCTCCCTTTGCTTACAAATTATTTCCTGTCTGTAAGCCTTGTAGCTGTGTCTAGCAGCTTGTCTGGAGCAGAGTACACTCAGTGTGATTAGAGAATGTGGATGGCAGTGCTGACATCATGTTTTAATGCATTCTATTCTATTCTGGAATATACATGGAATGTTTTTTGTGTCCTCACCAATATAGAAAACCAAACGCGTGTGCGCGTGTGCATGCATTTGGTAGGTCTCAAAAGGAAGGACGTCCTTGCTGTTTCAACAGACAGAGAGGCAGCTCCCTGCCTCCCTTTACGTCTCATATCCCAGGGGCCCCTTTCCCACCAGGCAGAGACGGGTGTCCCCCATCCCCAATCAATGTGAAGTCAATAAACTGGTCCCGTGTTGAGCCTGACACCTACTGCCGTTTGCACACTCACCTCACCACCCATTATGTCCTCAGTATATCCTCCTTCACACCTCTTTTATCATACCAGGACAATTACTCAACAAGGTACTGCAGAGAGAACCTGAATAATAACAACTATCTGCCTATTCAGCCTGCCCCTAAGAGAGCCCTTTTCCACCATAAAAGACACAATCCAGATAAGTCTCTCTCTCTCTCACACACACACACACACACACACACGCACACACAGAATCCCACACACTATGTACACAGACAACCATTTATATTAATCATTTCTAAATGTGTAATATTTGTAGATGTGTATTCGCCTGAACTTTCTGTCTCTGTAAAATTTAACAGTTACTTTATTTAACTAACCAGATTGTTGAGGAGCTGATGCACAAATATTGCCAAGTCCGCGACCAATATAACGTTCACATTAGATTAAAATAATTATAATGATTCAACTCTGGCTGGGGACTGACTGAACAGATTCATACACACCCAATAAAGAGTGAACACACGTCACATGTCCTGTTTATTACATGTATGTGTAAAATGCTGCTCTGTTACTGTATTGGCTTAGTTTGTGTGACATTTGTGGTGGGCTTAAGCCGAGACAATGACACAGTAGCCAGCTTAGTATCCTAAATGTACAAAATGTAAATGCAAGTTGCTCTGGATGCTACACGACTGAAATGTAAAAATGAAACTATTCTCATGCGCTACTGAGCCATATACAAAGACGCTGGCCAGACAAAAAGAAACAGACAGAGACACGGGGCAATTAAATAGCCCCGCTGCGCTCTACCCTAACACCTACATCTTGTTTACAAACTCTTTCAATTATATCTGTGTTCACACCAACTTTATGATTAAGTGAGGACGATTACACTCCCTGTTCTGTTCACACCCACACATATCCCCTCTCACCCTCACATGCATGAAGTCCCCCCTTAGCAACAGTAGTCTTAATGAAAGAAAACAGCAGCAGATTGACGGCAAGCCATTTACTGTACCCCCTGAGACCTACTCAGCAACAGCAGGCAAACATTTGGAAAATGTCCACCGTACACGTCAACAGGCATCTTCCAAAGACAGACATGTACACTCCACTCCTCTCTTTCCTGAGCTGAACTCCCCCACTGTTTTCCTGCCTTGGTCAATGCTCTGTGATGCACCCCAGGCACTTGTGGCTGCATAAAAAGTTTGGTCGACCTTACAGACCTCCATAACAGTGTGTATATGTGTGTGGGGGGCTTTTGCTGTCTGTTTAGTGCTGCAGGAGTGAGGGAGGTGCGACAGATGGTGCTATGGCCACTGTGACAAGGGGAGTCATGGATAGAGGGAGACGGCAGCCATGCCCCTTTATTGCCCCCCCCCATCTCCTCCGGCTTTCACAAACACCAGATGCCCGTCATGAAAGGCGCAGCCAAGCAATGCCAATTGTCCCGCTTGGGGGCTACAAGGGGTCCAGCACCCTGGCCCCTCATCTCTCACCTCTCCTGGGTCAGTAGGGGGAGACGAGAGGGGGAAACACTCCCTTTTCAGCCGTTTAGAGGCCTGCATTCAGGTCTTCTTCAGTCTCTCTTGCTCCTGGGTTTAGTGGAATAGAGCCGGGGGTGGAGGGGGCCAGTTACACAGCGGTCCTCAGAGAGATGTTTGGGGGGATTATTATGGAAATTGTCCCACTACAGGCACTGCTCGATGAGTCCAGAGTCACAGGTTACAACAAAAGCACTGTCTCTCTGATAGCATCCCCTTCCTGTACCACCTGTGCACACAGTACACTGTACAGTGTATTCTGCATTTTGTTAGACTTCAGTTTTTGTCAGACAACCGTTTCAGGTGAGTCAACTGTGTTTTTGTGAAGAAGTTGTAGTCCAAAGGTAAAAGTAGCATTTCAGGAAGGCTGTCAACATGGCCAAGTAGCTACAGGAAACCAGACAGACACCAGACAAATATAACCTCACAGTTCTCTTTGTTTCCAGCATAGCCTGTCAAACCCACAGTCAACCAAGCTCAGGGCCTCTTCTCTAATAGTACTTGGCTATGGTGACATTTCCAAAATTAATGTTTTGCCAACTGTTTCAGTGCAGGCAAAAGGTCTTTCTATTCCTGGAAGGTATTATTGCTAAATCAAGACAGTCGCTGGTCTGTAAGAAATGTGTTAGTACACAGACCTCCTTTAAAGGGGTTACACAAAAGACAGCACAAACACATGCAAGACAGTAGCTAGGTTTTAGATTAGGTTAACAGTCACCCACAACACGACTGGAGCTGCTGATAGTTCCGCAGTCTTGTCAGAGGCTGGTTTAGGGCATGTCCAGACAAGTGTGCTGTGAGTGATAAGCCAAGCCAGCTGAGCCCAGACAGGGCTGGTCCTGACAGAACGATAACATGAATAAAAAGGTGACCCAATCATAAAATCCCAGTCTAACTAGATCTGAAAGGATCACGAGTGGGAAATTAAAATATGGCATTTTGAACTAACTTCATAAGGAATCACAAATCTCAGGCGATGGCATTTCTATTGACAATGGCTACTGAATCCTACCATCATGACAGATTGGTCAACTATTACCATCTCAGGTTTCTTCAGTCTATCAGGAACACTGAATGCAAAACGGAACAGAAACAGCATCTTGATTCATAAAGGTTTATTGTAATAAAATTGTGACAAAACTGTACAATTATCTATATATGCACAAATTCATTTAAAAAAAATGTACATTAAATGCATACTGTGCTTCAAATAGCTTACGAACTCTACATCTACTCCTGTCAAGAACAATAAACAGAGCTGCTCAACAGCTCTGTGAGGAGAGATGATGCTACAGAGGGCTGAGAGATCCACCTTATCTGGCAGTGATACAGACATTAACATGACGCCAGCCAACCACCTCACAGCTTACTCATAGGAAAACTACCTTGAGGGGGATAACAGATCAAAGTGACAAAAAAAAAAAATCAGAATAGTAATTGACATAAAACCCCTAGTTCTTTTTCCAAAATGTTGATTCAAGTATTCACCGGCATCAACAAGTCTTTTGCGCAGACCACCCACAAAAGATCTATGGTGGATAGTTTGGCAGCCACTCAACATAAAAAGGGTCATGATATGGCAGTAAACCGTGTTAGAGGTAGTTTATTTTTCCAACTGGGAAGACATCGTCTCAAGTTTGATTTCAAAGCAGAGTTAAGTCAGTTTGAAAGTGGTCCTGTAAAATTACAAACTGCAGTAGTGCATTAAATTACACAAACAAAAAAACACTCTTGGAAATTATAGGTACCTGAAAAATCATTACATAACTCTACAGTTATGCTTGATTAGGTTTACATTTGTGAGAAGTGGTCACGTTTTACTATGAGAATCCCAGAGTTAACACTTGAAAAGCCCAGGCTTGAGTTTAGTGTGCCAAGATCAAAGAGAAAAAGCACACTACATACTACCAACAGTGCAAACAGCCAATGGACTGGTAGTCAATTTTCAGGAATGCTAACCCCAAAAGAATGCATTTAAAAAAAATAATACTACCCTGTGCTTTAAGAATACTGAAATACAATCAAATATGCAATGGAAGGTTAATTTAATATAAAAAAAAGTCAGGGGAATGCTGCAAAATTAAGTGTAGAATCACTGTGGGTGGTCATCGGCTTTCACTCTAACGCTGCTCGGAATCACCAAACATGGTAGTCCCGCACTAGCTCGAGACGGTCATCAGGTAGTTCTTCGGTGGGCTTGAGCGGCCACCAATCGTAAACTGATTCTTGCAGTTCTGTGTGGGGTCCGGGCTAGGAGCTGCCGCAGGAGCTGGGGCATCTGCCTCGTACAGGACACAGATGGAGCCATCCTCTCCGATGCGGTACGACACCTCAAAAGGGTCCACCCAAAGCGTCAGCTCCCGGGGCAGGAGGGAGAATAGCTGATCGCTAGTAAGTCCGATCCGACCAGCAGCCCTGCCAATTATTGGGTCCATTTCATGATTAATTCGGATGCAGCGGTAGCCGGACCCCTTTTGTGGCCTGTCAGGGAACCAATGGTTGTGATAGTGCTCTGGAAAGAGGAAAAACATTTTATCAGACAAGGCCGAGAAAGTAGAGTCCAATTGTTGCCTTGTAAACAAAGTCCCACAAAATAACTCACTGGCGGACGTTCGCAATAGAAAAGAGAAATGCGTTTGAGTTACTAGTACAGGATACTAGCAACAAAATCAGCTACTTCCCTTTAACACTGGAGAATCGATTTAGGCTAAATCTTATAAGTTACAGTAAATTGTAGGGCCTCTTATCGTCTCGAGACATACCCTCAGCTAACGAATTTGCCACGTGAAGGTAGTCATTAGACAAAACGTACAACGCCATTTAGGGGCAATAACTTTCTTTTTACCAGCAATACATAGCAGAAAGATAGATACTCTAGGTTAAGCAAATCAAACTTCAATTACTTAGTACGTGACTAGAGGGTTGTTAGCCTTTTGAAGCTAACGTTAATGTAGCCTACTCCGACTGCCACTGTTGAGAACAGACAAAGACTGGCTAGCCTAGCAATAGCAAACGATAGCTAGCTGAAACTTCATAAAGGCTGCTAGTTTAATGAGACATCTGGTCAATAGTTAAACGTTTATTATTTTGTTTACAGTAGATGGTTTTTCACAAATTTACCTGATAGTGACTGTTGGAGGCAATCTCTGAATTCACGAAGTTGGTGTTCGCTCAGAAAACCTCTAGTTTTAACTAGTCTGGAAACAAAAGTTGCTGCGGCCGTTACTTCGGCAAGTTCCGGGCCCATTTCTCCCACTCTAGATGTGTATGCTTTATTCATTTTACTCTCAACGTTTCTTTTCAGCTCGTATTAAATACACGTCGACAGGAACGTAGAGTTGTTTGAAAACGTTAAAACAGATGTGACGCTAGCTATGCGGGCCCCTCTAGTACTACAATCCTGGAAAAATATTTCTGTAAATATGGAATCTTCAAAACAGTAGCAGTAATGTCAATGGAGCAGGTTGGCTTTAGCCAACATAAAAATCGGCATTCTTTGTCCAAAATAATTTCCAAAAAGCTTTCGAAAGGAAGTGTTGTTTGATGATGTTGTCACTCGACTTCCAGTTCTCAGCGTTTCCCAAGCTGACTACTACCGCTTGTGGCCTGTTTTTATCCAGCCATAGAGAATAGGTGATGTCACAAAATGGCTCTTTATGATTGATTGGCCTTTTAGCCAATGAAATCAGCCGGGAAAGTAAACAACGCGCATTCTGATTGGTTCACATCGTGGAAAACATTCACTGTGTGTTGTAGCGTGCAAAATGCTAATTAGTTTCCTTACAACACCAAATATAGAAATTGACGTCAAAACGTTCTCAAGAATTCATGACGACATTACGGAAAAAAAGCACACCTCTAAACTGTAAGTTTCAACCGAGATAATGCCGTTTTTGTGTACTACTTTAGTACACCATCTATTGATTGATAGATTGTCCAGATTGTTATCAGATTTCCCACGGAGATGACTACTTTAATATACCATGTAGCCTACTGTACACAAGTTTTTCCAACAAATCAAGTAGGAAGAAAAGCTGCGTGAGTCGCAGCTGCGAGAATCACTTCACCCATGCATTAAGCACTTGAACATGTTTCAATTCATCTGTGCTTATAGAATTTTACTACAGGAAATAAACTTCTGTATGTAGTTGACACTTTCTGGGTTGCTAGGAACAGAAAATATTTAATCATAGTTTTAGTTTTAGTCTCTGCTCAAGCGTATGCGGCGTCGTGGTTCCGCTGGCGCAACTAAAGTGACATCTAGTGGTTATAACTTAAAACCGAAAATATTATTTAGATGTTTTAACCCTGTTTTCAACGGTGCAGTTAGTGTCTTCTCAATAAAATTCTGTTTACGTATATTATATTGGCCCATCTTTCAGTTATATACATGACATTGTAGACCTGTTGGATAGTTAAGGAATTAATTGTTGTGGGAATTGTTACCAAATGACACTATTGTATAAAATTAATGGGGGTAAGTGTAAGTAGCTGCTCAGTTTCAATGGTAATGACAATTAGTATGAAACTGTATTAATATGAACAGAGACAGAGTGCTCTCCTACCTTGACTAGGCTTCGGCAACACACTATGGTTAATATAGAGGATCAGTGCTAAGTGTTTCAACAGAATCCCATGCTATATCCTGGGGACATTATTCAGTCCATGACACCCATTCTGAATGTAAGGCTATGTTTGGATGTGATGATGTCACTGTCGCAGTAATGGAAGGTTTCAAGCGGCAGGACCCCTTCACCATGGCAACACCAGAATGATTTTCAGTCGAAAGAAGCACTTCTTTGTAGCTCTTGTTTTGTTATTTTTGTCTGTGCTTATTTTATATGTATTTATTATAAAACTTGTCTTTCGAAAATGTGCGCAGTATAAAGAATACAAAGCACTCAACAAATAAAACATTTCAACATGCAAGCACAAAATCATAAATCAAAACCAGGTACATTTGTCCTCAAGCAAAACTTTGAGCATTACTTCAAATTCACTTGAAGACAGAAGGCATTCAACTCTGAGCTCATTTTGTACTGAATTCTACTTTTGCGGACCTGAATTTGGAGTTTACGTAGTTCAGAAGCTACTTTTGGCTTATTTGGTACTATCCAATCCTTTGTTCTTCTGCTGTATTTTATAGTTTTAACCTTGACAGTGGACATCAGATCAACAAGGGCATTTGCAATCAAATCATATTTTAATGTGATTCTCTTCTCACTTCACAGATTAAAAGGAAAAGGGAAAACTAGTAGGGTACAGTATGTTGGTCTGTAGTGAGAGATGCCTGAGGTGAGAGAGACTGTGTTGGACAGATGGACGGAGTCAGAGAGTTCTCAGTAGACTGACTCGCAGCCATCTGACCCTCAGGAACCCGTTCTCCCTGCTCAGACTCAGTTCTGAACTGCATAGTGGGGGAAACAAAATGGTGTCTTGTTTGATGAAGGAGTGAGATCAGGGAACTGTACACACTAATGTAATGTTTCTCTTTCACTAACGTGATAAGTCACCAACTGAATTTTGCTCTACCAGCAGTACCCCTAAAGAATCCCTCATGATCATTTTATCAGTAAGCCTCTGGTTTCACAAGCCTTCCTAAATACCCCGTGTGCGAAATGTACGCATGAAAAGCCGATCCTGCCACAGATGAACCTACCAGCTGACATCTGACTGTGACAACAGCATAGAAACACAGGATAGAAAATAAAAATACAAAATCATTTTATGATAGAGGCCTCACACGGGACCCGTGCACCCAAGATTCTGGTGATGTCTTCTTTCTTACATACCGTGCGGTCGCAGGCCTTTCTACTCAAACGCATACACACACACACACACACACACACACACA
>JACXGI010011709.1:0-24372 GCA_016801175.1 Esox masquinongy | reverse complement strand
GGGGGGGTAAATGGTAAAGTAGGGAGTGTGGGGGGGGGTAAATGGTAGAGTAGGGAGAGACCCTTTCAGCCAGCGTGTCGGGTGTCTGCATACAACATGCCAGCGTTTATTTAGCACCAGGCAACAAGTTGTAGGGGAACCTGATCTCCTTATAGACAGGTTGTAGGGGAACCTGATCTCCTTATAGACTGCGGGCCGCTCCTCCTTCACACATGGCCGCCCTGGCCTCCGCGGCGTCTCCCCAGTCTCTCCCCGTACCGACTCTCCCCGGGTGACGTGGTAGAGCCCGTTATAGCTCGCCACTGATGCACTTCAAGCGGAGCGGAGTCGCCAGCGCTCACATTACACAGGACCAGTGCTACCCAGTCAATGACAGCCTGAGGGCAGACACAGAGCTCTGCGTGAAGTTGTAAGTGGATCATCGGTTTCTTTCCCAGTATGGCGTTTTAAAAATGCTCAGAAGAAAGGGGAGCCGCCATAGGTTTGCCCGTTGGATTTATTACCTAGAGCTATAAGATCCAGTTATACCTCCCAGTTTCACACCGGTAAACACACTGATTTGATTAAGAAAATACATGCATTTACTCCTTTTTAGAAGGGGGATCATGCGTTGTTTAGTTACCAGGATCTCAGGACGTGGCTTATTCCATGGCTGTGTCCGGCTTACTGTCTTGCGCCTTTCTTATCACTTGTTACGTCCATCATAGAACCCAAATGGGAGAACATGCAGACCCCGTACGCAACATAACAGATCAGACCCCGTATACAATGTACATTGATAGGTCATACCACTGAACGCATTGACTTTGGGATTATTCTGCAAACTGTGCAAAGCTAGTGTTAGCGTAGCTAGCTGTCAGGTAGAGAAAGGACAGCGCCCACATCTGGAGTGTCCTGATAGAGTCTCACAGCTTTTTAGAAAGCCGACAGTGATTAGAATGGATCTGCTGAGGATAGAATGAGTATAGGAGTGGTAACGTGTTTGGTATGACATGTCAGGCCTCATACACTGAGCCCTGTCAAAGCACATTGATTAATGATGGGAACGGGCTGCTAAACAAGTTCTCTGGATTGCCTTTTCCAGAGAACAACCAGAAGTAGTCACATTGCTGAATATTTCACTGTTTTCAATCATGATTAGATTTATCAGGTCAGGGTTATCACGGCTGCCCCTCGTAACAACAAGTGAAGTGAATCCAAATGTTTTAGTCTAAATGGACTTTGGAAATAAAACAAATTGACCCAGAGCAACAGTGTATATGAGCTGTTGTTCTAAGGCCAGTGTGTCCAGATAGTGTGTGATCTATGGTGAGGTCATGAGTGGGAGACACACTAGCTTTATTTATGTGGGAGGTTAAGTGACGGTCTCATACATTATCGGCAATAAACTGCCGAAGAATTAGAGTTGATAAATTAACTTAACACGCGCAGACAGCTTTATCATTCAACATACTTTTTATTCATTTTTGTGAGTTGTAGCCCTACAGCATATTTAACTACAGGAATATGTTACTGGACTACTGTAAGCTACAGGATCTTGTTTACGGTTGTTCTCTGAAACTCCAGAAGCCACCGAACCACCAAACTTGATCATAGTCATGTGAGCGATTGCATGTGAAAGTCAACCTGAGCATCCAAAAATACAACAGATAATATTGGGCACTGTAGTATTGGGCAAAATCAACCACACAAATAATTTAATTTAGTTTTATAATGTAATGTGCAAAAATAATTAAACAAAACTGGTAATAGAAGATCAAATTTTCAACTCGTGGTCCTGTCACAGACTAAGTACACAGATTTAGCAACAATCCAGCCTTGTATCAGATCCTGTACAATGAGTGGTGTGTGGCGAAACAGCAGCCACTCTGGGTAGCACTGATTAAAACAGATAAGTTAACTGTCAAGTTGAAGTATTAGTCATCATATCCAGTGTGATCACATTAACCAAACACTGTTTCTAGAACAGTATATAACTCCAGTCAGCGTTTCGTTTGTCATATACATAATCATGGGTACATGACAAGATGACTATACATGCAGGCCTTTCAACGTCGGTTGCATGAAGCCTGACCCTTGTGCGTGACCTGTCTGGTCAGAAGAGCTGTTTGGGTCGGGCGCTATCCACCCTCCACTCAACCCATTCGTAGATAAAGCTCTAAAACCACTTCAACACGACGATCAGATGCCATCTCTTTGAGAACTGAATCCCAGTTTTCCCAGGGCAGTGATAAGCACCAGTCCTCTCATCAGAAACATGGGTAATCTGTCTGCCTGGATCTGGAAATGCAGGCCCAGGGACTACAAGCGTTACACACTGGTCCGCCATTGCACCGGTCCAGAAAATAAAAGCCAAGGAATGATCCATAAAATATAATTTGGTATTACCGAGCTAGAAACGGGAGGACCTTTATTTTGGCATGTAATTTATTTCTAGTAAGTGACATGATACATTCCATTCTTAATGCAAATTTACATATCAATAAAGTATAAAGTAAGCCTGGTGTCTACATACCAAATCATTACACAAAATGTCATGGAGTCATGAAAGTGCCTTGGACAAAAATCCATAAATTGTGTAGACACAGCCCTCAAGCAATCAAGCAGATCTAACTCAAATACCCCTATTCTCCTCTGTGGGACAACAAAGACTTTCCCAGCAGCCGCTCTCTATTCCGTGCAGAGAATTTGAGCAGAGACATGATAGCTCGACCCACAGCAAAGGGCAGACTCTCCTAGCTTCTGCCTGGCATTGTTTTACAACTATCCATTTTTTGTTTTGAAGTGGGAGAGATAAGGCTTCACAAAAGGACAGGCGGGTTGCTGTCAGAGACTATAAAGTTACTAGCATGACTGTGATAAGATCAAATTATGATAGCGCAATCGTTTTTTAATGCAGGTTATCAGCGAGGATGAAGAGGTTGTGGGAGAGGCTCCCTGGAGTAGACATGCAAGTAATTACCAGGAACGGGCATGATGGGTATAAACACCTCCCACCCTGGGGACACGCAAAGCATTGCCATGTTGGCTCACAATACACACACACACACACCAGACCCACGGGATGCATCCTAGAGCTGAGCAGCTGTGTCTCTCTCTCACACACACACACACACACACACACATTAATCCAATTACACGCAATAGCTGTTATAATACCCTCATGCCAGACAGTACAGTGAGCCAGTTGAACACCCTGGACAGAGCAGTGTTCTGGTGCTGTTAGAACAGCCTGTAAGACGAGGAGTACGTAATGACACGTTTAAGGACGATAAATATACCACGGATTCCCTATAGATGGTGAGGTCATGAAATGGCTAGGAGCTCACGCCCAGGCCTGTCTGGAAGTCGGTGTGCAGGGGACACAACACAGCTGGTCAGCGTGTTAGGACTGCCTCACCTGCTGCTCTGGGCCCTTCGGTCCTGGGTGTGTACAGCTGTGAGACCCCAGCCAGGACTGAGGCCGGGTCTGCTCCAGACAGATGATATACAGTAACCACTCGCTGCGGGGTCCTCTATCGCCGCTCCTGTCCAGGCTGACATGTTTCCAGGGCTTTGTATCTCTGAGCCAAGCAGACTCATTCCAGTACTCCACGTGGTGTTGAGCAGTTACCAAGCGAGACTCCGGCGTGATGGTTTTATTCAGGCTCAGTCTGTGCTACAGCAGCTTAAAAAGCCCATTCAGGCCGGTTCATTTCTAAATCGTTAGACAGAGATTCAGGAGTTCAGTGGTCATGCTATGGCATTGAGTGGGGATTCAGTGTCACTTGTGTTGGGTCTGGTGGTGGTTCTACCTTCAAAGAGCTCTTCCACGACCTTAAGAGTATAAACAAGAGCTGTTTTAGACCATAGTTGGCATTCTAATTCATGAGGTCAACTTTGGGCTGATGCTTCATTTGTACTTTATTGTAACATTTTACAAATGAAATATTGTAACTGCCTTGTTTTCGTTAAGACTTACAATAAAAATATCTGTCCTTGCTGCCAATACAAATAAATCATTGATTTATAAAAAAAATGCAATCAGCATAACAATATTAGATATTTATGTATTTTAGAAGAATTTGAGAAGGTTCTAAATAAAATTTTATCATGATGGTCTCTGACAAACCATAGCAGTACTTCATGGAACTAAGTTTATTGCCCAGAATGTAACATCGCAATGTGTGTTCAAATAAATGTACAGTACTATAAAATGCTATTCAAATACACCATGTGCACCATAGAATTTTTAGAAGTTTTAATAACGACCTGTCATTGCAAAACACAGGAATGTGTTAAAGCTCATTTCTCCCATTCTATTGCCAACACTGAAGTAATGGCTCTGTCAGTCATGGAGGTTGACTTTGGTCAATGTTTTAGACTCAACGCGGGCCAAGTCAATCTGTCATCCTTCCCTGCTCTTTCATTTGGGCGCTGTTCTACGGTTGTGAGGGGAGATGGCAGAGAGGCCTGTGGGACACTTGGCTCTGTTCAAGGCCACACAGGGCGTCAGGATTCGGAAACGCTTAATTGTAAAAAATCTAAAACCATCAAACGAGTTCTACATCAAACCAGCCGATGCTGACCATGTGACTGTGGAGTATGTAAAGTGCATGAAAGACCTCCATTAGACGCGAGGGGAACTGCTGTTGCCAGACTTTTTATAGGGATGGAAATCTTGTTGGTCCTCAAGTCCAGGCCCCATTTATAACATCTTTATCTTATTTGTCAAATGAAACCAAAAGCTCTGAGATAAAATGTTGGATAGCGTTAAATTGCAGCAAAGCCGGGTCGACATGGGGAAAGAGTTAGCTAACTGTGTGTATTTCCAACCATTACTCTAATCCACAATATCTACTGCGTGAAACTTAACATTGCATGCTGAGCATTCACAAATCTTTTGGTCTCGCGTGCCTTGGCTGAACTTGCTGTTGTTTTGCCTTCTGTGCACGCCTGAGATAAGCAGGGAGAGATGGGTTTGGATAAAGAAGGGGTGACCACAGCTTAGCTCTGTTATCAAGACACATCTAGAGAAACGGACAGCATTCAATTATCCCAAATGCTCAGGCAGTCTAATTTCCACGTTTGACTTGCTCTAAAGGAAGGAGAAGCACAGGATGTGGAAATCACTTTACAAGTGGTGAACAGAAAAGAACACAATCTTTTCTGACTGCTGATCTGTTTTTTACCATTTGAAACCTGTTGCCTCAGTGCTCTCCCAATATCTCACTCTGTCAGTTGTCTAAGATGTGGTTATCATTTAGGGAAAAATGAGAGTATTGATTAATCACACTGTCCCTCTTGTGCTCATTTAATTCTCTGTCTCTGAATGTGTTTCTCTCTCCCTCTGGCTCTGATGTTTTTCTGAGAAATCAATGTAAACGTGTGTGATTGACCTGCTTTAGACTGAAGTGTAGTGGTGCAGTGCCAGGCCAGCCTGTGTGTGTGTGTGTGTGTGTGTGTGCATGCATTAACCAGACCCTGGGGCCTGACAGCTCTCCGGTGTAGGCAGGCAGCAGGACCAGAGGGTGGGGGAACAGGGACCGGGGTCTGTCATGGTGCATTCTGACTGCCATGGTTTATGCTAACAGCAGCCTGGCTCTGGTACTCATCTGTGGGGTTAACACTAAGGACTAGAGTCAATGGGTTTTAAGTTATGATTTCCAAAATATAGTAATATGATGAACAAAGAATGCGGCACCGTTTTGGGTGAATGAAAAACAAGATCCAGGCTTTCTAGCTGGACTTTTAACTCCCTGTGTGCTGAAAAGTAGTTTTCTGTAACGCTGCCGTCTAAATCGCAGATCAGGCCATTGGCTTGGTTCTCCCCCTTCTCCTTCTGACCTGGCAGTTGTTCTTAGATCACTATACAAAGGTCCAAGGATTTTGTTTTTGCTTGAAGTGATTGGGCTGCTCTGCTTTTGATCACTGTTTGCTGTCCTGGCCTGTTCAGGAACTTGCACCTCTTCAGTTTACCCATCTGTGAATGTGAATGCACTGAGTTAATTTATCAGGTTCTGCGCCTTATATCGTCACTCATCCCTGTTTCCTAATCAGCTTTGTACTTGTGTTGTTTTGCTACATGTCTACTTTTCAAACATCTGTTTTTGGTTCCTCATGGAAGCAGGAAAATAAATGCATTCCTTTCAACTGGATTTAGAGGGGAAGTGTAATTGCGATTCCAAGTTTTACTACGGGTATCAAATTACTGCTGTAAATCAATGCATTCTGCTTAAAATGGAAAATTGGAAACATTGAAACACTAGTCTCTGTTTTGCATAGTGTTGCCTATTCCAAAAAAACTCACTCTCCTTTGGCCTCAATGGTTAAACAATGGGTTACCGAGGGTCCTGTTCTACTCTACATCTTCATTCAGGAGCCTCTTTCCTGTCTGTCTATCCACTGTTGTTGTTTCTGTGGTCTAATCTCTCACTCTTTATCACTCTGTCCTGCTCAAGACCATATGACACTAGGTCTTTGAGTATATGGTCCTGTGATATATTTATTTGATCAGCATAAGCTTTTAGCATTTCCCCACCAAATGCTTTTACAAATAACACACACATTATATGATGAGCAATTGAAATAAACCCTTTTAAATTCCACATGCTAGAATATGGCCAATGATACACACTACGAGTTCACTCCAGGATGGTGGCCCCGGCTGTCCGTTTGTCAGCTCAGCATCTGTATATCCTCTCCTAATTGATAACTTTCAATACACCGTGAGTGAATGCCCAACATGTCCTTCAGCTCCTCTACCCCAGAGTGGAGAGAATTCTGGGGACCATGGAGGTGTGCCTGGGTCTTTGGTTTGTTGCTCAGCAATCAGAGAGAGAGGGGAAGACAGAGTATACCCTGCTGCGCATCATCTAAATGATGCTGATCTGTCTCACAGAACAGCAGGATAAACGCAGCGCTGTGTGCTAGAGCAGGAAACCTCCCATTCCCCAGCAGTGCTTCATGTTGTCCTCCTCTACTCAATAACCAGTGTATTTACTGGAGGGTCTCTCTTTGGATCAGTTTCTGTGGTGAATGAGTATTCAGATGCTCTCTGTGCGAACTGCACTCATAAACCTCTTTCACTTTCCAAGATGTAACTTCCATTTAACAAGACATCATTGATACCAGTAACGGGTTTTATGAGAACATCATGATCGAATGTCTTTGTAACAGGAACATTTGAAGAGATGATCAAAGTTTCAAATGTTTCCACACATGCTGTTGCTGTTGAATTGGGCTTGATTCTTATGTGACACTGTGTGATGGAGGTGAATTAAAACCATGGCTTTTTAAGTATTTTTAGAAGTTATGACTAACAGGCCATGCCAGACTTCCTGAAAATAATTTTGCTTACCAATGCACGGAAGATATCTCGATCTCGATTTCACTGTGTGTTGCTATCTTAAAAGGTTGAGACCCTGTTCGGGCCAAATTGCCTGGTGTAACCAAAGACCTGTTTAAATCAAGCACCGGAGTGCAAACATTCTTACAATATGTACCCAGAGGACATTGGGTATGTATTGCAGCACAAACTAATTAACAATGTTTCATTGCATCCAGGAATATGGGTAAGCAGGATTAAGACCTTGATTCCTCCGGTACCTGCTACGCCACACAAACACATGAGTTGAGATGACATCAGTTTGATCGTTTAAATTATCTTGTAATCCTGTTTTCCTGGAATGAACTCTTCACTAAGCTGTTGAGGTAATGTGTCGGTCTTCAGTGAAAACAATCAGCGATCAATCAGGATCAATCAGCGATTTGGCAAAATGCTAAATATGGCTGACCTGTTTAGAGAAAGAGGGGTTCTCGAAGTGAGCCTGAGGACTGACACTGACACTTTGGACCTATTTAAACTTCAATATTATCATTTATGATAACAGTTTCATTTAAATAACATTTACATAATATATCAATACGATTTTTTATTTCAACTTGCACTGACAATGTATCACGCTAACAAATCCCAGTAATAAGTTGAAAAAATTTGCATGGAACTGCAGATTGATCTCAGTAGAACAAAAAGTGACTGTTGTCCCATGGATTTCAATCAATCCTAAGAATATTGAAAAGGATGTTTCATTGTTTTTAGGCTGGTACCAAGCAAAAGCTAACATGAGCTATCCTACCTGTAACGGCACACAACATTCTGTAATTGATTTCTGTTATTTTACATTTCAAATTAAAAGCTTATCTGGCATTGTAAATAGTATTATTGGACAAAAACACGAATAAAAGGGGTGTTCTATAGCTGCAGAGTTTTCTGGACCAACTGGGTGAATTTCTTTGACAGTCATGGAAAGTAGCATGCTAACAATGTAGCTGAGCCAGCCAGTCCAACTTAATATTAAATGAAAGGGAATATGAAAGGGGATAACCAGTGCAGCACACAATGTTCATTAGGTATATTCAAGACATTGAATATGTTACATGGGAAGCTAACTTGCTGTTGCGAATTTCCCTACCGCCAGCTGCTGATCAATGTATGTCCCTCAAAAGGAGCTATTGTTGAGAAAAACATGTTGAGGGGCAGGTAGTCTGATATTCAATCATTTTGGGAGAGAATGAGTACAAGTTGAGGAAGCAATCCGTTTGTGTCACAGAGAGTTAGTTCCCTTAATATCTCTGCTACTTGTCGATAACAGGAAACATCTTTTGACCGCCACCACTCTTGTGTCTAAAATGTACATGAGCAATACATTCATGTTTAAATATCAGTAACAGTAAGGAGCATCTCTGGAGAAATTGTCCCACTCTATCTCAGAAGGTGATGTCTGACCTTTTTCACCCGTTTACACAATTTGTTTTACATCCTACGCGAATCTGGCAACAACTGTTGTTTATATAAATAAAAACATGCTAGTGTAAAAAGGGTATTAGTGTTTGCTAACATAAACAGGCAGAGGCATAAGAATCTTGGCTGAAGACCATCAACTGTATATTCGCCATACCAATGGGCTGACACAGACCACCATGCACTATATGGAGCAACTTTTCACAGTATCATACTTCACTCTCCCATTCTCCTACATGGCATTTACTTTGTTCACGCCTCTATCTTGTAAACAGAGTTAGCCACTGCTTGAAAATAACCTTTGGTGCCAACTAGGGCACATTCACCAGAGGTCTTAAGACTTAGAAAGTGGATTTATCTAATCGCTCCTCCTCTGTAGGTGAGCCACTTGAAAAGCAGTGTTTAGTGGTATATAATTATAGCTTTGAATAAAGAGACAGTAGGTTATGATCATTAGAATTCCACACATGATTCATGGCTGTTTTGATTTAGTTGACTGGCTCTTAATGGGTCACTTTAACCTCCAAGAGGTCTGATGTCAAAAGTGTAGCAATGGGCCTGATGAAACATCACAACAAACAAGTGAAGTCTGCATCAACCTTCGCACTTTCAGGAATTTGACCCCTCTACTACAACAGCTGTAATTCTCTTTCTAGTTGGGAAGATTGTGTAAACGTGTGAAGGATTCTGTCCTTTGAAGTGTGAAACGCAGGGCATGTCAGTCCATTTATGAAAGACTAAGTAATTACAGAGGAGCATATGAAAGGTCAGAGAGGGCAGGGCAGGGCAGGGGTGAGCTCTGTGTATTTAAGACAGGTATATTGTCAAACCGTGGCCCAAAAGATTATGTACACTTATAACAGACTTTGTGTTGACCTCTACAGTTGAAGAGGGTATTCCAGAGAGCTTTCCAAGGTTTAGTTTAATAAAATACTTCCGTTATTGTTTAGAATACTCTGCAATAGATGAAACAGACGAGTAATACTAGCAACACGCAAGCAATGGCCACCTGATAATCTGTCTATTTTAGCCATCTACTTTCTGGCTTTGAGGGGTATAAAATCCACTTGTCACGAGGCAGAATCTAGTCAGCATCGGTCAGCACTCGTAGGCCTTGGCCAGGGGTACTCATCTCTTACCCTGTGAGGTCTAACTGCGGATACCTGATGTCCCAGATCTTAACCAATCCCTGATTAGAGTGGAATAATGGAAAAACAAGCAGTAGAACCTCGTTTGAGGTCCAGATTTGAGTTATAGAGGAGATAAACTATAGACTTGGAAAGACATTGCATATCTGTGTTATGCCGTCTGTGAGTGCTTGGATGGCACGGCTGAGGCCATATGCATTTTTAAAGTAGGAAATTTTCATCTATAATTCAGTATAATTCATTCATTCATCCCTTGGAATGACCTGGTTGGAGGAACCAAGTGAGACGTGATTTTTCTTAACTGCTTCATCGATTGGCAGTCCAACCCAGTTGACCACTGTGAGATGGAAGCCCTCAGTTGTGAGGTCTGTTCTCAAACGTTTTGCATCCTAGTTGTGTCCTCTATTAATTTCTATGTATACCTAGAGAAGGCATGTTTTAGGTTGTTGCACCCATGTCCCACCATTTGTTATTCATAATACATCCTGTGTACACTGTATATGCATGCTAAGAACTTTTCTGTATGGATACCATAAGAGAAATAAATTACAGTCAATCATATACCTGATTTCTCTACAAAATGCTGTTTCCATGCCATTACGTGTCCGGTAGTGGATCCATTTCAGTCAATGTGGTACACTGAAGTCAATAGCTGATGGATGTTTTACACTGAATTAAATCTTCTAACATTATCACATTTACTACAATGTGTATACGTTTGAACATTTGTAAAATTCTGATGGTTGTAGCTAGTGATACTGCGCTCCAGGCTAATCCTTCACCTACACAAAATAATCAGCAATGCTTAAGGGACAAAGAGGGGATACGATTTCCATGCAGGCAAGCTTGATGTATTGATTCAAATAATGACTTTCCAATTAGGTGATGTGTGATATGCACGTGTTAAATAAGCTGCTGATTTGTATAACATTGACGGGGTAGGTCATGTGATCTTGATTCATGATGAGGTATACCACTGTGAAAGACGCATGGTGTAAATCTTTTTTTCATCTGTGCGTGTTATGATTTCATTATGCAGTTTGTGCCTACGGTAGTTGGAATGAATTAATGCACGTATGAATGATTGCATTGATCGATGTCACTCTAGTGATGCCCTGTGCTAGCCGGGCAATATTGGAATTTCTCCAGGGGTAGAACTAGGTCAGCGGAAAGCTCAAGGCTATTGTTAACAGCAGTTCATTAATGAGGAGCACTCAACGCACAGCTAAAGGTTGAGAGGTCACATGTTCTCTGGTGGTTTGGTTTAATGCCCCCGACTGACGGAGCCAGACTTAAGCTCCACTAATATTTCCTCTCTTCCTGGCCAGTGTGTTTGGGCTCTGATACCTTGGATCTAGTGGCTGAGGGGAAGAATAAGCAGAGCTAATACCGTCACATCTGAACACACCTCAGGTCGACCCCACCTGCTAATCCTTTAGGTATTTCAGTATCAGGCAGTTGTTGACGGGACACTTTTTATTATGTTCCTGTGTTGTTCAACGTAAGCTTTTAGTCCTGTACACATCGAGACCTAAAAGCTCTGAAAATCTAGTGGCCCCAATGAAATAGAAATCCGGAGTCTGGCTTAAATGACAGATGGAGGTGTACATTAATTTCCACCTGGTCTTGGCCTTATCGATGGCCACCTGGTTCGGTGTGTGGGACCTGGTCACTGGTCATGAAACTAGGGCTGATCTGCTGGGCCACAGCTGTCCTCCCGGCTTTAAGTGACGAAGCACCGTAATGGGTGTGGCTAGTGTAGTCCCGGGGCGTGGGAAAGCAGGGGCTGTTGGGGGTCTAATAATGTGTGTGCAGTCAGAGCAGTTGTAGCTAACGCTCTGTGCCATGAAGTATGTGTGTGAGTTCCCTTTAAACACTTTTCACAGAACAGGAAAGGTTCCCACATAAACCTTATGGGCTGGTAGTCTTTCTGTGTTGGACAGGCCACACATGCTTTAAGGAAACACCTTTCCTTTGTCTTCAACAGAAATCTCGTGCTGTACTGTGTCTCTGCCGGGTAAAATGTATAAGTACCCAGCACAGCTGAGCAAGGACTTTTTTAGGAGACTTAAGGCCTATTCAGACTACGAAATTTGTTTTGACTGTAATTTCATTTAATTTTAATTTAATTTTTAAATTATATTTATATAATCTGTAAATATAATTTAGGATTTACGCTGGGAAATTTAACAATGATCTTAAATATGTTACACCAAAAGCAAACTAACAGTTGCTGAGTTAGCTAACATGAGTTTTCTCAAATGATCTTACTGCCAGCTGCTGCAACCCAGCTGATCAAAAAGAGCTAATGTTGAGGAAATGGGCTGAGGGGCAAGCAGGCTGATATTGGATACCTCTGGGGGAAAATGATTTCAACTTTATGAAGCAGACCGTTTGTGTCACGGAGTGTTAACCTCCCCTTAATATCTCTGCTACTTGTCAACAACATGAAAAGTCCTTTGACCTACAATGTCACCACTCACGTGTCAAAAATTTTCATGACCGATATATTTAAGTTCAGACTTTAATAACAGCAAGGAGTATTTGTGGGGAAAGTGTCCCACAGTTCCTCTGATGATGAGAGGCAACAATTTACAATTTCAGTAGTTTTTACTATATATCTGTTGTAAATCTTACAACAAGTGTTGTTTATCTAAATAAAACTACCGTAGTGTGAAAACGGTCTTATTGAGAAAACAACCTAGTATTAATTGAGATACATTCCTAGCCTGTAGTATTGTCATTCATTTTCACCAACTGATATCACAGTCTGTCCCCTTAGGGACATACACCGGTGATATCCTGCCTTTTAAAACTAAATATGTACAGCACTGTGAAAAAGGTTTTTGCCCCCTTTCTGATTGGTTAGCATTTTTTTCTATTTTTGACATTGAACGTTATAAGACCTTCAACCAGAACCTAATATTTGATACATTTAATTTATTTATTAAGTTTATTAATAGTAAAATTTTTTATTAAGGAATGTTATGCAACACCAAATAACTGGTTACACCACCATTAGCAGCAATAACTGTAACCCAAACGTTTCCTTTAGCTATTAATTAGGCCCTCACAACGCTGTTTATGAATTTTGGCCCACTCCTCTATGCAGAACTCAGTCACATTTGTGGGTTTTCGAGCATGAACTGCCCGTTTCAGGTCTTGACACAACATATCAATGGGGTTTAGGTCTGGACTTTGACTCAACCATTCCAAAACATTACATTTCATGTTCAAACAAAATCACTGGCTTGCTGCGCAACCCAACAGCGCTCTAACTTCACTTCATGGAGGGATTGTCTGACATTTTCCTGTAGAATTCTACAGGAAAATGTAGAATTCTACAGGTTTTGCCAGACATGATGGGGTCCAAGTCGACCAAAAAGTTCCACGTTTTTACTCATCTGCCCATGGAGCGTTGTTCCTGAACTTTTGAAGATCATCCAGTTGAGATGAGCATTCATGTTCTTCTTAGTGAGAAGTGTTTTTTGCCTTGCTACACTGCCATTAATCTTATTTCTGACCTGAAGATGGCATGTTTGATTTCCTTGCACACCATACAAATTAAAGAAGCACCAAACTTTAGTGTCATTTTTTTTCTTTCATACTCTGTCTGTATTCTACCAAAACCCAGAAAAACATCTGACCAAATACATTGTGCAAAATGTGCTGAAATTCAATACAGACAGAGGGCTCGGACCATTGATGTCACAGACAAAGAAATGTAAACATTTGAGGAACACTTTTGAAAAAACCTAGTCGAAATCTTGGCTGTTTGTGCTGCCTTTTGAATTAATTATAAATAAATGTAAATACCAAGCATGCGACTTCGACGTCCTTCGGGCACATTTCTCTGTCAGTAAACACACAAGTTCACATCAATTCAGTCTTTCCTCCCCCACCGTCTCGCCAGTGATATCCCGTGGAAGAATATCCTCTCCGACCGGGGCTGGGCGAGGCATGACGGAAAGACGACATACATCGTCACTGTAGTGTTACTGTTCCATTTCTCGTTTGCTGGAGATCTTTTTTGCTGTTTTTCTGGTCACATAAAAGAGAACGGCTGCCGGTCTGGCCTGAGATGAAAGGGGAAGTCACTCAACGTCCCCAACCAGTCTGCCCACCTGTACCTGAATACCTTCTAACCAGATAGCCAACCAGATATCATATCGGAGTAGATTAGAAGCCGCTAAGGGACAGAAATACAGTACCTCATCAAGGTCTGCCTCTGGGCCCTAGTTCTCTGTTCTGCTATTTTGTGTTGTGAAAAAGTGGTGACAATGATGGGATAATCTGTCACCTTCTAATGCTGCCAGATACCAGTAGTGTGTTGATGGAACTCCTATCTACTGCCATGCTCCTTGGCTCTGGGGAACAGGTGCTACTTCTGAGAGCCCAGATGTCCCTGTGCCTCATCCCTTAGATACTCATGATTAAGATACTGTTGATTGGTAGATACTCAATTTAACACAGTTTTTGTCATTTATTTTCCAACCCCTATAAACTTGCACTACATCCATCAACTTTTTTAAATGTCTTCCGAGCCAATGATTTTCCACAACAAACGTTGTGTAATTCATCCTTATGTAACGAGGTGACGACAGTTTGATGATGGACTCTGATAGCAAAGATATTTCAGATAATTTAAAATGGCCCCAAGCAGTATGGATATTCCACATACAGTTGACCCCATATCTTCACATGCACTGCATACAATGCAATATACATGTTCCTAACAACATTGTGTTGTGTATAACTTAATGTTAGCATACATTCGGAGTTCCTGAACGCACATGTAGGTACACACAGTCTGCTTTGAGACATGTCTGCTCATGGTCAGGGGAGAGTTAGGCAGCTCCCGAGTTGACAGGCACATGAATAATGTATGTTTAAAGGAGAAAAAGATCACCCCTTTAACTCAAAAGTCTGTAAATTATCTAACATTAGACAGTCTTTGAAGTGAGGGAAGCAACAGTGGAAGTCCGCTGAGCTGTGCTGAGGTGCACTGGCTACATTTCCCCTATTTATATGCATATTGTTTTTAATGTCACTGAGCAGACAATTTTATTCAGTGTCTTAACGGAACAGTTAAGGTTCAGTCCCTTGCTCAAGGTCAAAACAATTGATTTCGTCTAAAAAATTCAAACCAGCGACCTTTTAGTTCGACAACTTAATGTTCTAAAAACTAGGTTATCTGCTGCCCCAGATTCCCTTTGTTGTGATTTTTTTTTCATATATTTTTATTGGACTAGACAACAATAGACATAATAATAGACATAATAATAATGAATGTAATGCATAATCCAATGTTATAAAACCAATGTAATAAACCACTGAATGTATCTGATTTACTTGAGATTATGTGCTATCGGTGATTGTACCTAAACTGTATGTCTTGTTTCGTCTGTACTCTGTGTTATTTTTCTATTTGTTTTTAATCATTGAAACTAACCTGTTTATGTAAACATGTATACGCAGGGCCCAGCTCTTAAAGAGACCTTGGTCGCAGTCTGTGTTCCTAGTTGAAAAAAGGTTTAATAATAATAATAAATAATAATCTGGGTGTGCTTTAAGACAGAAAGCTGCAGTGAAAAAGTTTTTCTTTTATAAAGTTTTTATTTTATCTCTTACTAACGCTTAAGGGCTATCTCTAAGAGTAGCCCTTAATCATTAGTAGGAGATGCCAGCTATGTGTGTACATGTTTTATAACATGTCAGACCGCATGTTCCAAAGCAGGAATATAATTTCATTGATATTCCAGTGATTTTGCCACCATGCATTCCGGTATCAGGTGATAGATTCTAGGCTCTGAATGCACTTCCTTTGTTGGTGTGTAATAATTCAAATTGAGGTTAATAGAATGCATTCTCAGAACAAGCATTCCAATCAATACCTGGAAGATGTCCAAAAAGTGTTTCATGTACATTTGTTTTTGTAACCCTGGAAGTGTTTAACAGTATCACCGGTTGCTATGGACACTTTAGAGGTAGATAGACAATACAATGAGCTGGGATACAAAAGACTGAAACTTAACTAGTGACATTGAATGATTTTATTCTATGATAAAATCTAAGGTGAGTAATGATATGGGGGGATGTGAATGTTTTGACCTTCAATGTGCACCGTATCTTTAATAGATTTAAGAACTGTGATAATCTGTGTTTCTATGTTGGGATTGTATATGCATCTTCAGTGTGCTGCCATTTTTGGCCAGGTCTCTCGTGGAAAAAAATATTTTTTAAAATCTCAATGAGGTTCAACGTAGTTAAATAAAAAATTACAAAATAAGACTTCTTTCTGCAAATGTGATTTCAACATTAAATAATTTACTTGTTTGAAATCTGTTACATACTCATCTTTATGTCAATGACTTGCCTTCATAAATCTCATAAATCTGGTACAAGAAAATGTATGCATGTTCCAGAGAGTCTTATCTTTCATGAATGGGATTATGACAATTTGTAACTTAAACCGTTCAAAAGTTTGTAGAAATGTAACAGAAGCCATGTCAGCCCTGTTAACTAAAATGCTACACTAGCATTTAGCAGCTACCAGAGGTTAATCTTATAAACGGAGACAGGAAAACACTTCCCGATCTGTTATTAGCATTTTGGAGAAAAGGAACCCTCAAGATTGACATTAAACACACACAGACATATCAGTACTTACACTATACATACACACTATCGCACTCTCTCTCTATGTCTCACACACACAAACACACAGTTAGACAGACAGACACAAACACCTCCCAATCCAGCCAATACAGATGTCAGTTATACAGATGCCTTGGAAATGTATAACCTGAAGGTTTTGTTTTTTCTTTTTGAACGTTTTATTAGCTATTCCCTTTGCTACTCTGTTCTCTAGCGATTGTCAGAAAAAGACTTGAGAAGACTCATTGTGTTTTATTCATTTTTTTACCAAAGCTCCTCGGTTCGGATCAAATGATGGCTTCTCCCCAGCTCATACTCTTAAAGCCTGGCATGTCCAAAGTTCTTATGGAATTTGTAATTCCTTTTAGAGAAGTATAACAAAGACAATTCTAACTTGGACCTGAAGATTTATCAGATATGTGTTGGCAATTAAATTATGATTCAACTGACAAATGTAATGCAAATAATACTTGCCAATTGAGCTCATCTAAACAAAGAAACATATGGCCTGCAAGGTAGAAATAACAATATATATAGTATATGTACAGCATATATATATATATATATAAATATTTAAAATGACACAGCATGAAAAGGCATATTTACCAGTGGAAACTGCTGGAGTGCGTCCAGACCTAACATCTTCACACATGTTGCTGCACTGAAGTTATTGGAGATGTATGGGACATGTACAGGTTTTCAGACTTGTGCACTCCAGTTTTTCCTCATAAATATGCTTTTTGTGACAAGCTAGACATTCAGGGAGCTCAGATAGATAATGAATTGAATGGTGAAGAGAAACACAATAAACCATTTTTTGAGCAGCCCCCTCTAGACCCTGTTCAAGACTGAATGTGGGCCCAGGGGTAAAATGAGTTTGACAGGCCTGCTGCAGGATGTTCCTTATAGGGAGTTAAGTGCAGTAGGCCTGATGAGAGAGCAGCACCGAGGGGCAGTCCAGTCTGCATGTCATTAGGTCACAGGGTCACTGTAGACAACACACTAGATCAGGAGTGGAGGGACATACATTCCTTTCTCAGTGTAAGAAGTCAGATCCCCAAGTGGTCTACTGGACGGCAGAACTTCAGGGAAGGTTGAATACACAATTTTACGCTTCCTCTGCTTATAGAGAAAAACATTAACATATCTCTCTTTGTGAAGGTGTCAATAATGCACAGTCTTGGTGACTTTCTGTGTTTCCAACATTTCCCTGTCAATAGACCACCTGTTGTTAAGGTGCTTGTGAGGCAAATACCTCAAAAAACAACAGAAAACCACAGGGATATACATTTTATTCTCTGATGGGCCTAGAAGTCTGTTCCTTTATGCTTAAACGTGTCTGTGTGTGTCTGCGGGTGTGCTGGTGAGTTTGTGAGTCAGTCAGTTAGCTAGGATGTGAATGTGGGGGAGTGAGAGGAATATCAGAAAAAACAGAATTTAAGTCACTTTATAGGTCATCCTACTAAAGTGGCTGTAGGTGAGAATTCGTCGAAGAGCATGTCCACTCTAACCTCTGGCACTGTTTGATAATGACAGTTGTTGTGGTTGTGCTGTACGTTGACGGATGAGTCCTTTGCAGTAAACTGAGGGACATTTGTTCACGATTAATGGCAGTTAGAAGATGCTGTGGGCAGGGCAGCCTTAGTAGTGGCTACTTTAACAGTGTAATTTGTCATTTTGACCTTCTAGCGTCTACATGAGGCATAGTAGAAACAATGTGCTTACAACAATCTATCCTCCATGGTGTTGCAGTGATATACAGTACATATATATTTAAGTCCTGCTACTAGGGAGAAGCGTTCACAGTGTCACTACTGCATGTGCGGGTCTCATTTATAGGTATGTTACAGTTGAAAGAAGCTAGTCTTCTGTGTCTCTTTATTTTTCATCCTCTTTTCGGGTTTGTTTACACATTATTACTTTTTTCAAAAATATAGACAAAATGTAATTAAATTACTTATTGAGTTTTGGGGATCATTTTGACGTACAGTGGATATAAAAAGTCTACACACTCCTGTGAAAATGCCAGGTTTTTGTGATGTAAAAGAATGAGACAAAGATAAATCATGTCAGAGCTTTCTCCACTTTTAATGTGACCTATCATGTGAATAATTCAATTGCAAAACAAACTGAAATCTTCGAGGGGGAAAAATGAAAAATAAAAACCTTACAATAAACTGGTTGCATAAGTGTGCACACCCTCTTATAACTCGGGATGTGGGTGTGGCTGTGTTCAGAATTAACCAATCACATTCAAACACATGTTAAATAGAAGTAATTACACACCTACCATCATTTAAAGTGACTCTGATTAATCACAAATAAAGTTCAGCTGTTCTAGTAGGACTTTCCTGAAATTTTCTTAGTTGCATCTCAGAGCAAAAGCCGTGGTCCGCAGAGAGCTTCCAAAGCATCAGAGGGATCTCATTGTAGAAAGATATCAGTCAGGAGAAGGGTACAAAAGAATTTCCAAAGCATTAGATATACCATGGAACACAGTGAAGACAGTCATCATCAAGTGGAGAAAATATGGCACAACAGAGACAATACCAAGAACTGGACGTCCCTCCAAAATTGATGAAAAGATAAGAAAACTGGTCAAGGAGGCTTCCAAGAGGCCTACAGCAACATTAAAGGAACTGCTGGAATTTCTGGCAAGTACTGGCTGTGTGCTACATGTGACAACAATCTCCCGTATTCTTCATATAAATGGGCTATGGGGTAGAGTGGCAAGACCGAAGCCTTTTCTTACAAAGAAAAACATCCAAGCCTGGCTGAAGTTTGCAAAAACAAACATCAAGTCCCCCAAAAGCACGTGGGAAAATGTATTATGGTCTGATGAAACCAAGGTTGAACTTTTTGGCCATAATTCCAAAAGGTATGTTTGGTGCAAAAACAACACTGCACATCACCCAAAGAACACCATACCCACAGTGAAGCATGGTGGTGGGGCTGTTTTTCTTCAGCTGGAACTGGGGCCTTAGTCAGGGTAGAGGGAATTATGAACAGTTCCAAATACCAGGCAATTTTGGCACAAAACCTTCAGGCGTCCGTTAGAAAGCTGAAGATGAAGAGGAAGTTCACCTTTCAGCACTACAATGACCCAAAGCACACATCCAAATCCACAAAAGCATGGCTTCACCAGAAGAAGATTAACGTTTTGGAATGGCCCAGCCAGAGCCCAGACCTGAATCCAATTGAACATCTGTGGGGTGATCTGAAGAGGGCTGTGCACAGGAGATGTCCTCGCAATCTGACAGATTTGGAACGCTTTTGCAAAGAAGAGTGGGCAAATATTGCCATGTCAAGATGTACCATGCTAATAGACTCCTACCCAAATAGACTGAGTGCTGTAATAAAATCAAAAGGTGCTTCAACAAAGTATTAGTTTAAGGGTGTGCTCACTTATGCAACCAGGTTATTGTGAGTTTTTTATTTCCCCCCCCCAAAGATTTCAGTTTGTTTTTCAATTGAATTGTTCACGTTATAGGTCACATTAAAGGTGGAAAACGTTCTGACATGATTTATCTTTGTCTCATTCTTTTACATCACAAGAACCTGGCATTTTAACAGGGGTGTGTAGACTTTTTATATTCACTGTATGATTATGATTCAATTTACCTGAGTGTAGCCAAGCAAAGTAGCAAGCTTGCTAGCTTCTTCTATACAAATTATTGAGAACAAGATGGCAGTTCATAATTTTGTTTTATTTTAGAATTGTTTGGACAGGAAACCCGAGTGGTCATTGGTCTGCGATGTATCAGCTGATGTCAGGGATCGCTCCTATCACAATATCAGATTTCATACTGACTATTTAGTCGTCAGGTTACTCACGTTCTGAAGCGCTGGTCTTACTAGCATGCATGTGCAAATCCACCCACCACACCAGCCTCCACCTGTTTGGTTCTCTGTTTCCTTTCTGTGGGGGATCAGTACTGCGTACCTTTCTCAATGCCTACTGGGACTGCTGTTAATGATATTATGGTGTTGATATTGTTATTAGCATTACTGAATACACGATCATGTGATGGCAGTGAGTTGGCAGGAGGAGCAGAACCTAATGCCAAGACTTGTAACAGTATTGTTGTGCATTGTTCTTCAATAAATGGTTAAACATGATATGTGGAATTTTCTATCTGAACCATTACTGGTTAAGTGAATATGTGGTCAGAAAATGTTTAAATTTGTGGAAGTAAATCTTTAAGCTTTTGGGTTTTACCAATTGCACAATCACACTTGCAGCAAGTAGATCTAGATGTCCTGGCTCAGTTTCTATCAGTCACACCATTGCATGATTTCTGGGTTGAGTCACTTTCTCTATTCATTTGAGCCAGAATACACTAAAGACTGCAAAAACAATAATCACAAGACCTCCAAGAATAACAAACTGTGGCGCCCTAAATCAGCTAAACAAGGAGGGCAAATGGATAAACAAGTTATTGTCTTATTCGATGCAGGATTCTGGCTACCACTTCAAGCCAAGTTAGCTAAGCTAGTGTTGTTTGCTAATACATTAACTAAAATGTACTGTAGCACTAAGTATAGCCAGTTGGCTAACTAGCCTCAGTGCGCCTTATTTGAAAAAAATATGTTTTGATAATGATAAAATGATTGACGATGTTGTCCACCCAAGCACCACAGTTTGGTAACTATGCAGTGGGATACCCAAACTGTCTAGCTTGATTTTGCGTCATTTAAACTTGTTCATTACGATAAAATATTATTGTAAGCTATTATCTGATAGTATGAAATTGCTGACTCAGGCTTGACAGGATGTAATGGAAGTGTTCATTTACATGATCAGAGAACAAAAATGCCACTCCGTTTGCTGCCACTCATTGCAATATTTTGATTAGCTAAATTCAAAAGATTACAAAAATTTTACAGTCCCATGGAATGATATGGTCCCTCCTTAAAGGCCAACTTGAAACGGTCGGTGGTTTCTGGCTCATATGTGCAGTGTGCAATAGCCTGGGGATGAGGTTTGTCTTTCAGTCACCTGGAAAAGAGTTGCTCCTCTGATTTTCCTTACATTTTGAAGTAATGCATAGACATCAAGGTCATCGAAGGGTGATTTTGACCGCAATGTACTGATATCTGTCCCATTAAATCTAAACACAGATGTAACTTTATTCACTGTTCCTTGAAACGCTAACCAGTTGAGCAGTCTTTGTGACTGAAGCTCCTGCCATTCGTGCCCCAGTAACTAACCTTCTTTCAAAGTCACATAAATCCTTTCCTCTTGCCGTCTTGATCCAAAGTCGAGGTCAACTGGGTCTGCTCAGCATTTTTCTACATGTCACAGAGCCTGATAGGGTGTTAAATGCTAAATTGTATCATCCAGTAAACCTGTATGGAAGCATCTGCATTTGTTACGCTCTTCCACTCAGTCATTTAGGTTTTTCCTTCCATTTCTCACCAGTCTGTATTTTATACATGGCAACAACTTTTTTTATGTATGATGTTTATTTGCAAACACATTATAGTTTAAATGATACACCAACTGCCTGCATCATTTAGTTTAACAGAAACATTGTTGCAAGTTACTTCCAAATAGATTAAACGAATCCCAATGAATTGATTCACAATACATTGATCCAGGAGTAGAAGTCAATTTATTGGTTTCTGATGAAAGTGCAATTCTCTTGGCAGAGTTTCACAGGCTGACCATTTCTGATCTTTTTTTCACCTTGAGAAAGATACAGTGAGGAAATACATGTGGATTAGTCAAAAGATCACTTAGTAGAAACAAATCAGAATTGTGTTGCCTATGGGAAAAAAAGCCATGTCAGTTAAAGAGTACACTTGTAAAAAATATAGAAAGCTTTATCAAACACCACTATTATGAATGTCTGCTATAGCCACATCATCATTGAAAACTGATTACCTGATTAAATAACAGTTATATATGAAAAAGATACAAGAGCTAAATATATCTATACAATGCAGTTGTGAGCATTTTACCATAAAAAAGGTTCTGGATGATCCTTTATGTGAGTTTTTTCTTCACATTGAAACTGTTGGTGAACCTGTCACCACCAAAATGTGGAATTCCTAAAAGATCATCTTGGAACCTATTTGAAAGAGTGGACCATCTTATGTTCAAGCAATAAGCCACAACCAATATAACATGAGTAACGGCTGATCTGGCACAGCCCTTAGATCTGGTATATTGAGCATATACCACAAAACCCCCAAGGTGCCTTATTGCTATTAAAAACAAGTTACCAATATAATTATAACAAAAAGATTATTATTTTTATACAGTCTGATAAAACAAGTCTTTCAGGGATAGTGCCATTTGATAGAGTATACCAGTATACTCCAGTATAAATCAATTCAATTTGAGGGAGTGCTAGATCACATTTGGAAAAGTTGTAAAACTTTATTTTGACTAGAACAGTGTCTGACATTGGTGCAATCCCTTTAGGAAACCTGGGTTCTATTTGTGCTGGTTACAAAAGCAAACGTAAAAGGTAATATATCACATGGTTTGTTCACTTAAATATACCTGTAAAAACATTTTTATTTTGTTCAATGTGGTTCCTACCACGTGTGATTTCTTTTCTCCAAGAGATTTGTTGAAACATCTGTTTGTAAGTGCCTGAGAACCACATGTATTTTCTCACCTCCTAATGAGGTGTCCTCCCAATTACCAAGCCATTCAAGGTCATTTAGGTCCAGTGTTATTTAAAACTGACACCTCATTACAGTACGAGCCCCTGGAGGTGCTTAGTTTCAGGGGAGAACAGTCCTACGGAAGAAGCTTGTCATGCTTAAAGACTTGACAATCAGAGATGTTACCTGTATTTCCCCTTCAATAATCATGACAAAGGGCCCTTTCATCTTTTCTTATTAGCCAGGAAACAATCAGTGCCCCTCAGGTGTTTACCTAGCTATACATACCACTGCCTAGTCATTTCCTATCCTTGCAATTTTACGAGCCAACCAATAAATGCAGGTGGATTCAACACAGAGAACTGTGAGGTCAAGTGACTAACTGTTACTGTGAAACAATCTGTGGATGACTCCTCTTTCATTTTGTGACTGCAATACACACACACACACACAACTGCCAAAGATATCATTTGATACAACTCACTGGCGGATGAAATAAAAAGTTGATGTGAATTACGAAAATGTATCAGTTTGCTTCACAGTTTCGTTATTGTCACACTGGGCTCTGTGATGTCTGGAAGATGCATAGCTAGTGTTTGGATGGAAAACAAACATGAACCCCACCATAAATCACATCCAAATGCCCTGTGTGTGTTGGTTGGACATGCATGTGTGATTCAGCCCCTGACAATACTGTTAAGTTTATTTAGACCAAAAACCAACGCTGATGTATGAGTTACATTAACCTTCGGTGACATCACAGTTCTGGGATGAAGCCATGAGTCCAGTTCTGAGAGAGGTCCTTTCTGATGAATGACTAGTCCTTTAGCTACGGAGCTCAACACATGTAAACCAGTCTGATCTTCTAATTCTGAAATCCAGGCCAGAATGTAGAGAAAGCCGAGACCATTGGCACCAGTCAACACTGTGTAGACCTAGTCAACATCAGTCATATAATATTGACCGAACCGTTCTCCTGTCATGCACAGTTTCTCGATTCATAAATATCGCCGGCGGAGAACAAATAAGAATAAATCGGCCCTTGGAAGTAGGAGTGAGTCATGTTTATGGGTGCATTCCATAATGTGGCTGATATAATGATTTGGCATGTGTTCAGTAGTGATATATATATATATATATATATATATATATATATATATATATATA